>JASCQY010000071.1:8709192-8725716 GCA_030264315.1 Sardinella tawilis | reverse complement strand
TGTGTTTACAGTTGAAACCAGATATTTACATGCACTTCAGAAAAAAACACAAAAACATGTTTTTCTTTACTGTGGGACATTGATTAAGTGAAAATGTTTTTGTCTTTTGGGTCAGTAGATATTACCATATTTTTTGTACTTGTTTAATGTTTGTTAGAATAAAGAGAGAAGGAATTTTTTAGAGATTTTTATGCATTAATTTCATTTGTTAAAAATGTACATACACTTGAATAGTCTAGAAACTGTTTCCCTTGGGCCAAAAGTTGTGGGTATCCTTCCACAAGCTTAACACAATACCTTGCTGGAATTACAGCCCATTCCTTTTCAGTGCTGCACATACTGCAGAGTTGCTATAGGATTGGATCGGGGCTTTATGGTGGCCACTCCATTGTTCCTCTTTAAGCCATTTGATTTAGATTTGATAAGCCAACCGATTTACTGTAAAGGTATATGCTTAAGGCCATTGTCTATTTGGAAGACTCATTTATTTATTCACTTATTTATACCCAAGGTTTAACTTCATAGCTTATGTCTTCAGATGTTATATGCACATTATTTTCTTTTCTCATGATGATATCTATTTTGTGAAGTGCTCCAGCGCTCCTGCTATGCGTATACAAGTAACAAAACCTGCTGTATAGCCACCATCATACCCTGACCTCAATCCAATTGAGAACCTTTGGGGCATCCTAAAAAAGATCTTTGATGGTGGGGGGCAGTATATCTCCAAAAAGCAACTTAAACAAATACAATAAATATGGTAATATTTACTGACCTAAAAGGAAAAAAAAAGTTTTCTCTGAATTAATGTTTGTATAGAAAATAGCCCTGCTGTTCAAGGCCACTGAATGCTGTCTGTAGGAAAATAAACCAGACAGTTTGCTGCAGCAATAAAGAGCAATGACTAATGTTAACTGAATAGGGGCACAGTGAAATGAAACTGAAAGGAAGCCCCATTTCACTTAGTGTCAGTGGCAAGTTCATGTTGCATCACATTTTCTTATTCGTTTTTCCTACTGTAACTGACAGCTCTTGGTAACATTGAACAATAGGGCTATGGATTGATTCACACAGGATTTCAACTCTAAAGTCTACTGCTAGCATTATCAATTGTAAACATGACTACTATTCAGCACGCTATTGTGTAAAATGATACATACAGTAGTTAGAAATAAATTGTATTGACTGTGAGTACAACAAATGAACTCACAAATGAAATAACTAAATTATATTATAACTTACAATTTTGTAAATTTTATGAACCACATGTTTTCATGGATGAAAATGACTGAAGTCTTCTTTTCCATCCAAAGCTTTTATGCTCTGTTGTCTGATAAATTCTTAAAGCTTTTTTTTTGTTGAAAGGGTTTCATCGCTTCTCCCTATATGTAGCATTTGTCTTCTTTTGATTTCATATCCACTCTGAAATTTACACATTGTGGGATATTCCCAATCTTGCAAAAGGTCAGCGAGTGCTTGGCCAAATCTCCAACCTCGCATATCTCTGCATTGAAAACACCTTGGTGAATTTTCATGTATTAATTATTCCTCAGAAAAAGCTGCAGCTGCAGCTCCAGCACCTGAGGCGGCACCAGCAGCCAAACCAGCAAAGAAGCTTGATAACCTGTACTTCATTGAAGAACCCAAGACTGTTCATATAACAGAGAGTAAGTGCTGTAGTTGTGTATACAGTAGCAGTTGTTGCAAAGGTCACATTAGAGGAAATGGGTATGTATTGATTTTCTATTGCTCTGTTTTCAGAGGGCACAGCAACCTTCATTGCTAAAGTTGGAGGTGACCCCATCCCCAATGTGAAGTGGATGAAGGGCAAGTGGAGACAAGTTACTCATGGCGGTCGCATCAGCATTGAACAGAAGGGTCAAGAGGCCAAATTGGAAATCAGGGAGGTTACCAAATCTGACTCTGGACAGTACAGATGCGTTGCGTCTAACAAACATGGAGAGATTGAGTGCAGCACTGACCTGAATGTGGAGGAGAAGAAAGAGGTTGCCGTTGAGACTGTGAAACTGAAGAAGTGAGTGAAGTGTTTTTTGAGCATGTAATACCAATCCTTGTTCCATTCATGCAGGTGATTTAAACAGTTTCTTTTATCTCATCAAGGACACCATCAAAGCAGAAGAGTCCAAAAGAAGGTCAAGAGATTGATATTGTTGAACTGCTAAGGAATGTGGATCCAAAGGAATATGAAAAGTACGCTCGAATGTACGGGATCACTGACTACCGTGGTCTCCTTCAAGCTATTGAGCAGTTGAAGAGAGAAAAGGAAGAAGAGACTGGGCGACCTGTGAGTTTGAGATCTCGTAGCAATTTCAAATACCTGAAGGCAGAGTAGAGAGATAAAGCTAGCAGCACTCCTGTTTTCTCACATTTTTCTGACGTTTTCTCACATTTTTGTCTTGTAGGAGGGAGGTTTGGCTGCAAGAGAGTCAGAAGAAGATTTGGCTCAAATCGTGGCTGATTTGCAAAAGAGAATGGAGCAGACAGAGGTTTTTAGTGTTTGCTTATTATCATTGATGAATTGGCATTTAGAACATACAGTATATTACCTCAATGTTACTGAATACCTTTTATTAATTCTTTCACCATGTTGTTATATTACAGCCTGTAACCCTTGTGAAAGACATCACTGATCAAACAACAGATGTTAACAAGGAGGCTGTGTTTGAATGTGAAATCAAAATCAACTACCCAGAGATCACATTGTCCTGGTACAAGGGCACTCAGAAGCTTGACACTAATGATAAATATGAGATAAAAATTGTTGGTAACCGCCACATACTGAAGATCAAGAAGTGCCAGTCTGGTGACCAGGGCAATTACCGGGTTGTGTGTGGACCACATATCTCCAGTGCCAAGCTCACAGTCCGAGGTATGTTCATGTGAATGGAAAAAATAAATACTAAATTTAATTTAAAGTAAATTATTATTATAATATATATATATAATATTATCAGTTGAACAGTTTCTTTACTTTAAAATTTCTTTTTTTTCATTTTTGTCTTTATAGAACTCAAAGTGGAAGCACATTTGGAGGAAACAGCCGGTAAGGAAGGCCAAACCTGTACACTGACTTGCCAGTTCTCTATTCCTAATGTAAAAACTCAGTGGTATAAAAATGGAAAGCTCTTAGAGCCAAGCAGCAGATATACATTCACTGTGATTGATAAGATTCAGAGGCTCTCTATCAAAGATGTAAGACCTGAAGACCAAGGACAGTATACCTGCAAATATGACAACCTTGAATCAACAACAAATCTTTGGGTTGAAGGTTTGTACAAGTCGGATAATATCTCTAACTTGTCCGTTGAACCCACCTACTAACCTCTTTCATCATTCATCATCATATTATGAAGACATATCTGTTTTTGGATACAGCTTCTTTGAAGACACAACCAAGTCTTGGATTCTTTTAGTCACATTAGCCTCATAGTCTTCTTTTACCATGTTCTTCACAAATGATCCTGCTAAGGATAATTGTTAAAGAGAATATCAAGTTCCAATTTACATTTAAGAACATGAACTTCAAGAAGTAATGCTAAACAAAGTCTTTTCGTGTCATCTCTAAAGTCACTCAAGTCTTGTAACCTGCTGATAAATCCTGCGTTATCTATTTTTAGCTGAACAAATTCACTTCACCAAACGCATCCAGAACATTGTGGTGAGGGAGCGCCAGTCAGCCACTTTTGAATGCGAGGTGTCTTTCGACAATGCTATCGTTACATGGTATAAAGACACTTGGGAACTCAAAGAGAGCCCAAAGTATAACTTCAGAAGTGAAGGTCGACGTCACTTTATGATCATCCGCAACGTAACTTCTGAAGATGAAGGTGTGTAGAGTATGAATCCCGTCATGTGTTCAAATTCCGTCCTTCTCTCTTGAAAGTGAAGACACTGAATTAACACCACTGCTAATTCTTCAGGCGTATACTCAGTGATTGTGAGGTTGGAGCCCAGGGGCGAAGCTAAAAGCACAGCTGAACTTTACCTGTCAGGCAAAGGTCTGTAACCACCAGTTTTTAAAGTTCTGTGTCTGGATAGTTATAATTAGTTTGTAATGTTATTTTGCCTCCTTTCACAGAAATTGATTTAGGAAGGTTGCCTTACGGTGAGTAAAGCATTTTCCACTCTCAAGCTCAACATAGAATTTATCAAACCACGTTGTATTTTTCAAGTGGTTACCATGGCAACACATGACATATGAATAGTGTAAAACTTTCATATTGATAATGAATAAAATCAAAGATTATAGCTTATTTTTAACATCCTTCAGATGTCCCTGACACATCAATTCAAGTGCCTGATGCACCAACTGCATTTGCTATTAAAGGTAAGAATGGGACACATGCAAAGAAACTAATCTGTGATATTAACAAACAAACAAACAAACAAACAACAAACAAACAAACAAATTGTGATGCGTGTGTTATTATTCTCTAAAAGAAGAGTCATCAACTGAGTACTACCATTATGAGGAGAAGATGGAGGTCCGAGGTACCAGGAGTTTTTTTTTTTTTCTTTTTTTTCACCACTCTTACAATCTGATTCCTAATTTTTAAAACCTGCGGTGTGA
Source organism: Sardinella tawilis (assembly GCA_030264315.1). NCBI lineage: Eukaryota > Metazoa > Chordata > Actinopteri > Clupeiformes > Clupeidae > Sardinella > Sardinella tawilis. The sequence continues at coordinate 8,721,125 of JASCQY010000071.1, read as the reverse complement.
AACCCTAATTAATGACCATAACGCTGTTCAACTTTTAACCCTCCCATCATCATGCCATTGGATAATGAACCGTCAATCTCTTTTGTCACTCTTCATCTCATCTTTTACTCCATCATTCACTAAAATCTCAGTGTGAAGCCATTCCATTAATAGCAATAACAAAATCATTCATTTAACCCCCCTCTGCCATCTCTTCACCATTGTGTGAACCTATAAAAAATGACAGTGTCATATACGGCATGTCACACGTCACTGTATTTTGGCATCTTGATCGCCTTCTTACCGAGGATTGTTACAATTCTCCAGAACAAGAAATCTGGACAGAAGAAAGGGTAGTGCAGGAGGTTACTGCAATTGAAGGTATTAATATGTTCTTATTTTGCTTAACCAGTAATAACTAATAGATCATTTGAATCCCTCTTTAATGTGTCATGGGTCATGTGTTTGAGTTCTTACTTTATTTAACCTTTTTGTCTTGTTGTCTCAATTTTTTTTGTCCTTGTGTCTCAATCCGTTTTGTGCTTTTTTAAATGTTTGTACTTGTCGTGTATATTGTTGGGTAATTTTTGTCTCTAAATACCCTGTGCTTTTGTAGTATTTGTTCCTTGTGTGTCGCATTCAACAGTCATGTGTCTCCTTGGGTTAGGAGGAGGTGTTTATGTTCTGTCTTTGGGTGTTTTAATGTACTGAAAGATATTAGTGTTTTCTGTGTGTCTCTAAGTCCCATTTCATTCTCTAATCAGTTCCAAGGGTGCCTGTGGAAGAACCAGTCCAGAGGGAGAAGTTAGGAATGAGAGAGGAGGCTCCACAGAGAGGTATATAATAAAATGCGAGATTTGTGGCAGCTGAAGCACTAAGCTATGGAATGGCAAGTGAAGCGAAAAGCAGTCAAAGTTTATGTAAATTATGTGTCTCACGTGTTTTTCATTTGTTTTGTCCACCATTTGTGGTAGGTTGTTGTTCAATGTTACGTAACATTCAGTGGATAATTATGCAGTAGTGCAACTGTGTGAATTATGTGTATACTCTAGTTTAACTTTTTTCTTGTAATGTCTGCTCTTATGTACTTATTATGCCTTCTCAATGTCATTGTCCCTATGAAAATTTGCTTTCATAACTCTTTAATAGTCCACACGTCTGTTTTACTAACTTTGTCTTTTACTGACAGAAAATATGACGTGTCTGTCGGTGTGGCAGATTTTGTGTAGTAAATGTCCTGTCTTGTACTGTATGTATGTAACAAGTCTGTACTATGTGTACAATCTCTAATACTTACTGTTAATCCAATGCTTGCCTTTAGCTTTTGGCTTTGCTCTAATAAAGTCATTGTTCTTTAAGTTCCTGAGGCTTCCAAGCCTGAAGAGAAACCATCTAAGCCAGTTGAACCAAAGAAACAGGAACCAGCTAAAGGTATTTGTATATATGTTGACACTGTACAGTACGTGTAAAATTATTTCCTAATGATTGTTTTTGTTTGTCACATGGACTTGCAGTCTGTCTTGTAATATGTCATGTTTGTATTTAATATATAATTGTATAACCATTGAGGTGAATCTAACATCTTGAAGAGAAATAGCCTTTTAATTGACATCGATTCATGGTGATATTTTTAAGTACCTGAAGCCAAGAAGCCTGTGGAGGAAAAAGTAATTCCAGTTAAAGTGGCGGAGAAAAAAGACGTTCCACCACCAAAAGGTACGATGAACCCCACTATGTGTTTGTCCTTTCCTCTCTTGTTGTGTGTACTGTGAGTCCATTTAAGTGTTCATCTCCAGTTTATGTACCGTCTTTACGCCCTCTTGTGTATGCCCAAGGAAATCTCTCTGAGTAGGTCACACCATTAACAGTTTTGTTGTGTTATATGTTGTGCTCACTCACTTTTTAAGAACGCGAAGAGCCAAAGGCTTCTGTTCCTAAACCAGCTCCTGCTGCTCCTGTAGAACAACAGGTCACTCCTAAAAAAGGTATATGGCTTGCTTTGTTCATACAGTATGTGTTAGTTCTTAAGTGTGTTCTTGTGTATGTTGTGTGTAAAATGTCAGCAATTTTCTTTTATGTTGTTTAAGTGTTTCACTATACGTTTGACTTTTCCTTTTATTAATGTCATTGTTTTCATACGTTGCTTCGCTCCAAAGTGTCTGTTGCCATCTATACTTTTTTTTGTGATCATTTTTTTTATTTATTTTCTCAGAATCATTATTTACATATCTATACTTTTTAAATAGTTACCAGCTGCTTCTTTCTTCAATCTCACTGTCTTCATGTATCTGTCCTCACCATTCTAAATGTCTGTTGCTGTCTACTCATCCGTGTGGCTTAAGTGTTTCACTGTGTGTTTAATTGCTCTTTTCTTTCATGCCTCTACACTTATGACACAGTTGGTATTTTCTCATTCATGTTGTTTTGAGTGTTGAATTGCTCTTTTTAATACTCATACCATTGTCTGAAATTATTGTTCCTCATCACATTTGTCTAATGTGAAGCCTGCCTCATGTGCAAAACAGCTTACACCCCTTTATTCTTGTTGAAGTCAGATCTTCTTGTCACACCCTTGTTGTGCAATCACTAATAGCCGTACATTTACATTGCCTAAAGATGTCCAACCTACTGCAGTACCTGCGGCTCCTGAGCCTAAACCACAGGTGCCGGCTGAGCCTAAACCGGCTCCAGCTCCTCGAGCTGAACCAGAGGCTAAGCCTGAACCCAAAGCAGCACCGAAACCAGAACCAGCTAAGAAACCAGAGGCACCCCCAGCTAAAGGTATTTCATGTCTGTCTTGTTCCATGGCTCTGCGCCATGTACTAACTCATTGGTCCCACTTGTGTTCATGCTTGTTTCAGTTTTGTTCTCTTTGTGGAGACATGCTCTAAGGAGCCATCTCTTTGCATGTCACTTCTGTAGATAAGTGTTTGTACTGTATGAAATCCAAACGAAACCCATGTTCTTTTAAGCCCCGGTGGAGGCAAAGAAGCCTGCTGCACCAGAACCTTCAGAACCACCAAAAACGGTACCTGCTAAAAAACCTGCAGAACCAGAAAAAACTGTTCCAGCTAGAAAGCCAGAGCCGACACCAACCCAGCAGGAAGTTGCTGCACCAAAAGGTATATGTTCATGTCTTACCAATGAGACAAAACAAGTTTTTTGTCTCATTTCTTTCTAACAAAATCCATCTTCTTCTGAGTATCTGTCTGTCTTTTAATCCTGTCAAGGGATAAACTTTATCTAATCTGTGTGTCCCTTGTTTCTGTGGTATCTTTGTGATGTATTACTGATGACCTTGGTCACAACCATCTTACTCTTGCTTTCCCCTAAATTGCTCTTTCAAAGCCATTGAAGTTCACAAGAGAGCAGAAGTTACAACAATTATTAAAGAGGAAACAGAAACAGTTATACTTCAAAGAAAAGAGGTTACAATTCCTACTAGAAAGCAAGATGAAGAAATACCTCAGAAGATGGAGATTTCATATGAAAAAGGTATATGACATCACATTTCAGATGTGAAATTCTGCCTTCGATTCTTAGCTGTGTCTGTTCTCTGTCTGTTCATGTTGATTGTCAGTCTATCATTAATTTACTGTCTGGTTTGTCTTGGGTTTGTCCCTGATCACTGATGTGGTCTTCCTGTGTCTTGTCCATTTACATGGTGTATGTCAAGTTAGTTATTTGTTGTTTTGTCAATTGTCTCTTCACTCGATAGAGTGATATATTCTTCTTGTACTCTTGCGTTCATGTTAGTAGATACTTTTAAGTCATCACATTTCACGAAGATTTCCCTCAAACAATATTCCCATAGTTCCTGTGGCAGTAGAGCTACTGGAGCCATCCAAACCTGAGCCTCAAAGGACCATAAAGGATTCCATAAAACCTCAAGGTACTTTCCAGCACACTGACAAACAGCAGTCATTGGACTGCATTTCTAGCAGTTCTAGCAGTCTTTTCTAGCATATATTTCTATTCTACAGCTCTAGTAACTCAGTTTGTGTCTTCAAAAATGACTGAATCTGTAGAGTAGAAAGTGGCCTCAAAGGATGGCCAGTTGTTAAACGTAAAAAAAAAACATTCCAGTGTCTCTTCACTCGAAGAGTGCTATGTTCTTCTTGCACTCAAAGATGCACTAAAAGATATTAAGTGATAGCCGTCATGAACATTGTATGTCAAACAATATTCCCATAGTTCCTGTGGAAGTAGAGGCACTGGAGCCATCAAAACCTGAGCCTCAAAGGACAATAAAGGATTCCATTAAGCCTCAAGGTACCAAAGTGACTTATCAGTATATTGACAGAGAGCATTTGGATAGCATTTAAATTAACTGCATTTGTACAGTAGGTTAGTGCTTGAATGTTAGCATTTGTAGTGACTCAGTTTCTGTCTTAAAAAGTGACTGAGCCTAAAGACCAGAAGGTGTCTTCTAAGGAGGTCCCACGGTCTAAACCAAAAACAGAGATTCCTTCAGTCACAGGTACACACATTAGCAATGTTTCAGCCAACATTATTTGAAGTTATCACTCCTTAATGTTTGGTTGCTATTATGTTATATTAAGTATACAGGAAGTATTGGCCTACAGGAAAACAGCAGTGTGTAACAGCCTTTCTAGTAATCATACAAGAAGGTTACTTCGAGTGAATGATTATGGGTCATTACTTGGCAAACTAGCTAAATTTAACTTCTTCTTTTGAAGAGCCTGAGATTGCTATGAAGACAACTGTAGTGTCAGAGATGACTGCCATGACAGTAGAGGCTACTTCTGAGAGGAAAGAAACTCTGACCAAGAAAGGTATATTCATACTTGTCCATTTTACGTGTAAATAGTAAATTATGCAATAAACAAGAGACACGAAAAACAGCACGTCGCCATACACATCTTGAAGTTAGTTTGAAAAACAATCTGTTAACACTTTGTTATGCTTTGTATTGCAATTGGTTGCAAATTCTTGCAAATATCTTAGATCTTCAAGCATCTGCAAATCTTCAGAAGACTAAACCTATTACTTCAGTGACCAACAAGATGCCATTTGTGTCAGCTGAAAATGAAAAATCATCAAAAAAAGAATATACTCCTACTTTTAACCAAGAGGAATCTTTCGACAATCCCAAGGACATTTTTTCTGGAGAGCAACCCAAAATGGAATCGAAAGCAAGGATAATTGCCACAGTGAACAGAAAACCTGACAAAAATTATGTAATGACTCTTAATTTAGATTCAGATATATTTAATAGAAGAACCCCACAGAATGAGGTTCCCTTTAATCTGGGTCCCTCATCCCCAAATATTTCATCTGATGTACACAGTACTGTTGAGAAACCATCTAGACCGTCTAGACGTCCTCAAGACAGGACAATACAGTCAGAAAACCTGCCAGTAATGCAAAGAAGTGTTATGATTGCTGAGGAACAAAGAGGGCCTTCTGATGAAGTTGGGAGTTCATCAAAAAACTTTTTTTCTGAGGGGCAAGGTGGCACCACAACTTCCAAGTGTTTAGCTTTGGGAGATATTGAAATTTCTTCAAGCAGAAGTGCAGCTGAATGGCAGGATACTGAGTGCAAAGATATCCAGCAAAATACAGGTAGAAGAGCTGATGGTGGTTATAAAACAACTGATGAGGAAATACGACAGCATTTCCACATTTCCTCTATGAGTCATGTAGTTCCCCCTGAAATGGATTTAACATCAAATATTTTTGCAAGATCTGATGAACGAGACAGTACTGTAAATAAGTTTTATGATACTCAAGATATTGGCAATGAAGTACAAGAATGTAAAGAAGCTTTTAAAGACAGAGGGCAGATGCCTCACAACTCCAAAACCTTAGATGATGTGGAAAAAGTCCTTGCAAAAGATCATATAGAGAGCAGAAAAGCTTTTGAAAGTGCGGAGATGAAACATCTTCAGAGACCAATCTTTCCGTATGTGCAAGAAATAGATGCTACTTATCCCCATAATGTAGAATATGTGTCTGATAAAATAAAATCGACAGAGGAAAAAATGTCACATTTAGAGCGTCCCATTCATGGTACTTCATATGCAAACATTTTAGAATCAAGAGAAAAACAGCAAGTACAATATTCTCCAAAAGAAAACAGCATGGAAGTGGAATTCAGTCAGACTGGATCAGACGAAAAATATCAGTTTACACATCTGACACAACCCCAGTTAAGTGACAGAGTTACATTAGACAGTATTAACAACCAGTCCAATTTACCAGGACAACATGGTCAGATTCTTCCCAAAGGTATATATAAATTGCCCAGTGAACAAACTGAAGTGAATTCAATGAGGACGCCACAACCCATTAGCACAACTCTAGCCAAATATGAGGGGCAGGAGCTAGAAAAAGATGACGTGCCATCTTTGTCGAGAGACACAGGGACAGAATCTATAAGGCCCGGAAAACATTTGAGTTCTAATATAAAAATGGAGCCCTTTGGTTCCTACTCAAAATCTAACTTTCCTGAACAAATGAGTGACTGTTATAAAGAATCAAGTATCACTAGACAGGAGGACAACCTAAATTTAACACCAGCAGCAGCATTCTCGAGACCTGATAAAGCTGGGCACGCATTGTATGAAAAGCTCATTGGTAGAAATCAAGATGCTACTGAAATCCCTTCCAAAACCGATTATCACCCGACAGAGCAGTCTCAAATCAAAGGAAAAATGTCACAAACTCCAGAAGCAAGAGAGTTACAAGCAAATGTAAGATTGCCTTGGAAAGGGCATGAAGGGAGTACAGACACTGACAGTCATCTCGTAAAGGATGCTGAAAGACTGAAGTTGTCAGATAACAAAGAATTAGATGTTCAAACTGAAAGACATCTTTTTACAGCAGACCAACAGTCACCAACAGTGACTCAAATACATGGTATTGATAAGTACCTATCACCAAAATCCATAGAGACAGTTAATGAAATTGATTTATTGGGAGATCCTCAAACTGTCAAAACTACAGTTGATTGGATGAATCCTACTATAGAGGAAAACATTCCTACTATATGGGCAAGATCATTAGATAAGAGCAGTGGCCATATTTCAAACAAGCAATTTAATAAAGCAGATAATGAGAGATCCAAAATACTGAAGCAAAAAGTGTACAGCCAAGAGTTGATAGAAGTTTTACCAAAAGTGCTTGACAAGAAATCGGCAGAAAGCCTATCGAGAGACCATGCAATGGATCCCCACAAAGTCAAAAGCTTCTCTGATGAAGGACGACAAATAAGATCAATTGACTTCATTCCTGCTTCTAGCCCAAAAGTAGATAGAGAAGCAGTTGACAGTATTCAAGACACTATTAAAAAAGGTAAAATCCAGCAGACAGCAGAGGTCCAAATGAGGAGGCCATTCTTTCAAAAAGGCTCTGAAGAGATTGTGAGTCGTACGAATCTTGAGATAAGTGATTTTGCGAGGTCAGTCTCAGTCATTAAAGACCATGATCACAGTATAGGATCAGATGTTTCAGAAGATAAAACCATCTCAGTAGCTAGGCAAAAACAGCTGATCAAGGATCCAGCGTCCCCTTCAAAGTCTCGGGGCCTTCTGGCATCTGGTTCAACAGATGTATCTCCAGAGGAAAAGGGAACTGGATTTAGAGAGAAAGGTCTCACCAACCAGGAAGGAATTAGTGTTCCTAAACATGAGGTTTTACCTCAAATGTATGAATTTAGTCCTGATATACTGGCAAGAGTTGATCTTAAGAAAGAAGCAGCTGCCAAACAGAGGGAAAACATGTTGATGGGAGGTACAGTAGATACTCATAGCAAATTTGAAGCAGATAAACCCCATTGTAAAGTTGAACAAACCATTCATGATGGGACAGAAATTTCAAGAAAGCCACTGCACAAGAAAATGATTGAGGGGCTATCTAGTGACAATGCTATGGATTCCCTAAAAGTCAGAAGCCTCTCAGATGAAAGAGATAGATTAAAATTGATTAGTCTCAATCGTGGACCTACCACAACAGACTACCTTGCAAAGTATGCTGATAATAGTGACCAAATTGACCCAAAAGTACATCAGCAAGCCATTGAAAGTATTCAAGACACTAGTAAAATCCAGCCAGATATGACAGAAAACACAGCTGAGGTCAAACTGAAGTGGACATTTTCCCAAAAAGGCGCAGAGGAGAGCATGGCTCCTATAAGTGATGCCTATAGATCAGTCACAATCATCAAAGATCAACATCTCAGTGAAGGTTCACATGAAGATAAAAGCATCTCATTAGCTAGGCAAAGACAGCTGATGGAGGATCCAGGGTCCCCTTCAAAGTCTCAGGGCCGTATGGCATCTGGTTCAACAAATGTCCCTCTAAAAGAAAAGGAAACTGCATTTAATGAGAAAGGTATCACCACCCATGATGCCATCAGTGCTGCTATCCCCCCCAAAATGTATGAATTTGGTCCTGACATACATCCAAAACCTATAAGTTTTGAGAGGGAAAGAGCTGAAGCTACTTCAAAACACAAGGAAGACATATTGATAGGATTTGAAAATATCAAAGCAGATAAACCATGCAGTAAAATAGAGCCAACCATTCAAGATGTTCCTAAATTACATGTAGACCAGCCATCAAAATATAGGCCTCAGGGGTGTACTTTATCAAGTCAGGAACTGATTCTGTCAGAAGTGGACAGTGACGGCTTAAAGAAATTTTATCATGAAGGAATACCTCTGCCCACCGAAGGGTCTACTGAAAAGGAACTTGAGCACAGATATTTTCCTCCTGAAGTGGCCACAAGAGTGGAGAAAACATCTCCTGCAAAAATCGGTGCTGCTCTTGAGAAAAATAAGAAAACAATGAAGACTTCACAACATGAAGAAGGAGATCAAGAAAAAGGGAACAGACAAAAACAGATCCAATTGCCCTCAATGGAATACCTTATAGGTATCAAAATGTTGTCCTCTTAGACATTATTTCTTTCTGGAACACCTCTGGAACACTTTCACCTGTTTTCCAACTCATCCCATTTGGACACTGATTTCTCTATTGCGTGCACCCAACAAAATAATCCACTATAATGTGCTCACTTGCTCGTCGTCACATGCACATCACATCTTTCACTCTCCACTATTGAGCTTGTCATTGAGGTTTACACAATACACTTCCACCTTCTTTTGCGAAATCACAATCCTTTTGAGTCTGTTATTTGTATGCAACTCCTTTATATCGTTCCAAACCATGTTCAATGCAGTAATTATTGATACATGATGATTTATATTCTCAAGTGCCTGAACCAGGGAGGAAAGCTCATTCAATGAGAGAGCCTGTGGTTACAGTAGAAGACATAGTCCCCTCAAAAGGTACAGGATCACTGGGAAAATTATTGTTTAAAAATCCAAACACTTATTTTACAGTGTAGTTTTATGTCTGTTTTTTATTGTTCTGTGGTCAGTTATCTACATTTATTTCTCATATTTAAGTTCTTGAGGAAGAAAAGAAGACAGCCCCAGCAGAGAAATATGTACCATTAAAGGCTGATGTCGTTCTCCCAGAAGGTACAAAAATGTGTACCAGGATGCACCTGATTAACTGTTCTTTTTGCCTAAATGTTATTTCTCTTGTATACATTACTCTTCATTAGTCTTACATAATGTTCATCTCTCTTGGCTGTCAAGCACCCGAAGTCGATAGAATCGTTCCAATTCCACCCTCTTTGAAGGAAGACATTTTTTCCCCAAAAGGTACAGAATGTGTGCCCCGGGGTGTCTTGTGAAAAAATATGTCTTTATGTATGCCTCTTTTTTACTGCATATTGACCTGATACTTTGGTACACTTGTCAAGTTCTATATGTGTTCTTCTTGCGTATACTGACCTGCTAGAACTTGAGAAGAAGGCTCATGAAAGGATTCCCATTACATTTGAAGAAGTTGCTTCTCCTAAAGGTACAGGACATGTGCCATAGAATACTCTTCTTTTCTGTTATTTGTTTAGTATCTGTTCTGTGTATTTATCTTCTTAATTATGTGTGAAATTAGAGAAGGCAGTTCTTGAGGGAATTTTTGTTTCTGTAAAAGGACCAAGCTGAATCTTCAAATGAGCAAAAGCTCTTGCTTTGTTTCTGAGTCACCTGTCTTGAAAATCTGTCATTGTAAGTTTTCAAGTCATTTCTAGCCTCTCATCGTAGACTATATTCTTACATGTATCATTTCTAATTCTCTGACAATACTAAGTGCCTGAGCCAGAGAAGAAGACAGTTGAAAGAAAACCAGAATCATTAAAAGAAGAGGTTCCTAAAAAAGGTATATGTGATATGCCCAGTTCTTAAAATGAGCACAGTGTGTCATATTGTCTATGCTGTCTATCATCGTTGTCCTGTTTGTTGCATGTTTTGTTTGTGTAATCTTGTTTGTGGTTACTCCTGTACTGAGTTGCATTGTTTCTGTCTTTGTGCTTTTTTCTGATAACACTAAATCTCAGAACCAGACAGGAAGGTTCTTGAAACAAAGCAAGTGACAATAAAAGAAGAGGTCACTCCCCCAAAAGGTACAAAAAAGTGTTGGGGTCTTGTGAACAGCAAAACATCTTTATTTGTGTGTGTCTGTGAGTTGCTTGTGTTAGTTTGCGTGTTCAATGTGTGTTTTATGTGCACACCTGTGCTCATCTGATCTGGGTTTGTGTCTACCTCCACAACCACAAAGTTCCTGAACCTGCAAAGAAACCTCTGGAGAGAAAACCTGCGGCAATAGAAGAGGTTACTCCTCCAAAAGGTACACAAAGAGTGGCCTTGAAACATCTTAAGTCCCTGTGTTGTTCCTAATTTTGTCTGTTATCTTATTTGTTGTGTGTGTGTGTTTCCTGGTGTGTTCACTCTTGTGTTTGGTTGCATCTCATAAATCTTTGTCTCTTATAAAGTACCGGAACCTGAAAAGAAAGCTCTTGAAAGAAAACCTGTGACAAAAGAAGAGGTTACTCCACAAGGTACACAAAGAGTGGCCTTGAAACCTCTTAAATCCTTGTGTTGATCTTTTTTGTTTGTGTGTTGTGCACTCCGTGTTGTATTGTTTGGTTGTTCACTCTTGTGCTTGATAAGCATTTGTCTGATAAAGTGTTTCTAACTTATCAAGTTCCTGAGCCTGCAAAGAAACCTATTGAGAGAAAACCTGTGGCAAAAGAAGAGGTTACTCCTCAAGGTACACAAAGAGTGGCCTCGGAATCTCTTAAATCCTTGCTGATCTTTTTTGTGCATTTATTTGTTGTGTCATGTGTGGTTGTTCAATCTTGTGCTTGAAAAGCATTTGTCTCTGACAGTGTGTTTCTAACTTATTAAGTTCCTGAACCTGAAAAGAAACCTCTTGAGAGAAAACCTGCCGCAAAAGAAGAGGTTACTCCTCAAAAAGGTACACAAAAATAGCCTTACAACCTCTTTAATCGCTGTGTTCTTCGTAACTTTGTTTGTTGTGTGTTTGTATGTGTCCATCCTGCCTGCTTGTTGACTCTTGTGCTTGGTTGCTTCTCATACACATTCATCCCTTATAATGTGTTTCACTTATAAAGTGCCTGAACCTGAAAGGAAACCTCTTGAAAGAAAACCTGAGCCAAAAGAAGAAATTACTCCACAGAAAGGTACACAAACAGTGGCCTTAAAAACCTCTTATGTCCTGTGTTATGTCCTAATTTTGTTTGTTGTATGTTTCCCCTCTTGTGTGTTTGTATGCATTTGATAAGTGTTTCTGTCTTGAAATGTGTTTCTCACTCATAAAGTGTCTGAACCTGAAAAGAAACCTCTTGAGAGAAAGCCTGTGGCAAAAGAAGAGGTTACTCCTCAAGGTACACAATGAGTGGCCTTGAAATATCTTTCCTGTGTTGTTTCTAATTTTGTCTAATGTGGTTAGTTTGTCGTGTGTCTCCCTCTTGTGTGCTTGGTTGCATCTGACACATTTCTTATAATGTGTTTTTGACTTATGAAGTCCCTGAACCTGAAAAGAAACCTGCGGCAAAA
>JASCQY010000071.1:8653511-8697564 GCA_030264315.1 Sardinella tawilis | reverse complement strand
CCCCCCCCCCCCCCCCCCCTAAAATATCTTGAAAAACAAGAAAAGGTGAATGCAAAAAGGACAGGAGCCGTTTTATTTGTCTGTTTTGTTCAGTGTTGTATATACATTGGTGATGTTTAAGCACACCAATGTCTCTTCTTTTCTTTGCCTGGATATTGGTATATGGGTATGAACATATACCTCTTCATACAACCGACACCGACGAAAAACCGAAGACAACTTGGCTCATGTTTCATGAGTGTTCCTAATTGTCCTTATGCATGGATGTGTTTTAACGGACCATACCTTTTATTGACAGCACGTGATATCAAAGTGGTTAAGCCCATGTATGGGGTTGATCTCTTTGATGGAGAGACAGCCCGTTTTGAGGTTGAGCTCTCTGAGGATGATGTTCATGGCCAGTGGAAATTGAATGGAGAAGTCCTTACTCCTTCAGCTGTAAGTATAGCAAGATATTACTTTTTTAAGATAGATGAGAGAGTTTTTTTCTGGTCAGGTAGAATGCTAGTACAGTGGAAATCTTGAAATGGAATTTTAGAATGGAATTTATTAGGACTCTCAGGAAAGTCACTGCATTTTCTCATATCTAGCTCGAATTAATATTGCACTTTTCAGCTCATTATGTAAACCAGTAGTTGTTCAAATATCTGCAATATAAAACGGTTCCCATTTGAGTTTATGTAGCCTAATTACAGTACCTAATAATTCACCAAAAAATTTAAAGTTTTAGACCTCATCTATTGAGTTAAGTATTCAATGTTAATTACATGGAAGCCATCGATATTTAATCAAGGATCCTTAAAAAGTTAGTTAATCTGCATGATTGAGTACTTACAGTAGTGAGGAATGGAACTGCAGCCATCTTTTTCTTGTCATTTGAGGCAACTGATGTTATGGATTTATTGTTTACATTTTTACCTATTTCTTTCTTGCGCGTTCAGGACGTTGAAATTATTGAGGATGGGCCAAAGCACACCTTAATACTGTATAACTGCAAAGTTCCCCAGACAGGGGAGTTGACCTTCCAAGGAGCAAATGCCAAATGCGCAGCAAATCTGAAAGTGAAAGGTAAATCGGTTGACATCAGTCATTTACTATCACTCTTCAGATTTCACACTTTATACATTTTTAAGTTGTGAATTATGCCAATCCTTTCTGCATCCTTGCTGATTGCAGAGGTCCCCGTGTCTTTCATCACACCTCTCAGTGACGTGCATGTTTATGAGAAAGACGAGGCAAGGTTTGAGCTGGAGGTGTCGAGAGAGCCCACGACTTTCCACTGGTTCAAAGGCACTCAGGAGCTTGAGAGCGATGACAAGTTTGAGATCATTCAAGAGGGGAAGAGGCACACTCTAGTAGTGAGGTCGGCCAGATATAGTGATGAGGCCAGGTACTCTTTTGAGGCTGAGGACAAGAGAACATCAGGGAAACTGATCATTGAAGGTAGGTTGAGTAGATGTTTCAGGAAATATGCTGTGCAATTAGGAATGAGGAATAGAGTTGGATTGAAGTGAAGGATTATAGATTGAGGGCCAAGTTTTCAGTTTAACCTTTGTTCCTTTTTTTAGGCATTCGTCTTGAGTTTATCAAGCCCATAAAGGACGTGACCGTCAAGGAGCGTGAGACTGCAGAGTTCAAAGTTGAACTCTCACATGACAATGTGCAGGTCATATGGTACAAGAATGATAAGCGTCTGCTCCCCAGCAAAGTGGTGCACATGTCAGACGATGGCAAGGTCCACACCCTCTCGTTCAAGGAAGTGTCCATTGATGACACTGCTCTGATTAAAGCAGAGGCTCTTGGAAAAACCTCAGAAGCCATGCTCACTGTTCTGGGTGAATATGTTAGATATTTCTTGGGTCAAGCGTTCCTCAAACTATGGACTACCAGCACCAGTCTGCATCAAGGAAACTGCTGCTCTGTAGAGCCAGCAATGATATTCATATGCCTATGTACTTTATTGTTTACTACACAAAGCCCGATGTTGTGTTTTCTGACATTCGAACACTCTTTCACTCAAAATGAATTTCAATAAAAAAGCATGTAAATGTTATTGCATGACCAATGCAATTTGATGGACATGGGCATCTCTACATGCACACAACATGCAACCGTGTTAAGTAACCTATTACAATTTCAAAAACATCTCTTTCTATGGGCACAGCAATAATGTAATTTAAATAATGCTATAATGTAAATGGTATAATAATAATAATACTATGTAATAATAATAATAATAATAAAGATCATAATAAAATGACAAAGATAATATGACAGGGATAATGTAACATTATATTTAAAATAATTGAATTTGAATTTAAAAATCAATGAGTATTCAATTTTATGAGACTTAAAGTAGTGCAAGCAATAATACTAATCAAAGTGAAAAGCTATGTTAAAAAAAGCAGGAAAAATGTGCCTTTCCCTTTCAGTCACTGAACACATCAATGTGAACTTAACTTGTCTTCTTAAGTGTTTCTGTCATGTTTGGCAAAACACTAGATCCTCTCTGAATTTGTTTTTTTCTGGGATTAATTTTTTTCCTTTCTACTAACTTCTTAGAGGGAGATCCTTACTTCATTACGAAGCTTCATGACTACACAGCTGTTGAAAAGGACGAGGTTATTCTGCATTGTGAGGTGAGCAAGCCTAAGGCTGAGGTGAAATGGTTCCATGATGGCAAGGAGATTACCCCCTCCAAGAATGTCCAGATCAAAGCAGATGAAAAGACACGGACTCTTACACTGAAGGTAGCTGCGAAGAGTGACACGGGTGAATACACCTGTGACTGTGGTTCTGACAAAACCACCGCTAAGTTGAACATTGAAGGTATGGGCTTGACACTTACAATTTATCAGTCTCTCCAAATCGCACATTATATCACTCTTACACTCTTACAAACTTGTATTTCTTTGAATACTTTACAGAGCGTGACATCAAGGTTGTACGCCCCCTGTACAGCGTTGAGGTTACAGAGACTGAAACTGCCCGATTCGAGACTGAGATCTCCGAGGAAGATGTTCACGGGAAATGGAAGCTCTTGGGAGAGACCCTTCACCCCTCCCCTGTAAGGGTTTCCTGCAACACTATTATAGAATGAAAATGTGTGGACATTCAAACATGTCCATTTACAAGATATTTTTTTCTTTGAATCATGTGTTGACATCGCAGAATTCATATTTTATTGGTTAGGCAAGGACACATCTACTTACTTTAGTTTGCAGATATTTTATCTAGTAAAAGCTGACAAGTGGGCTGTTAATTAATCCTGATTAATCACATTCGAATCTAATTTATTACGGGAATTATTTTATTATCACATGTACTTAGTAGATTAGGCCTTGGCAGTTGTATTATATTACTTGGTATGCTGGAGTCAGTCTGTAATATGCATCGGAAAAACTCAAGCTAAGAAAAGCAAGAGTTCATTATGTTTAATTAAAATCAAGTTAGCCATATGAAGATCAGCTATGGTATCCCATTTCACCTTTAGGACGTTGAGATTAAGGAAGAGGGAAACAAGCACTTGCTTATCCTCTACAACGTGCGCATGGACATGGCTGGTGGAGTGGATTTCTCAGCAGCTAATGCCAAGTCCAGTGCACAACTCAGAGTTAAAGGTGAGAATCACATAACACACATTTTTAGCACACTCTGTAAAGCCATGGGATTAACTCTGTCACCACAAAGATACATTATCTTTTTAAAGATTTAATTTGTATTAATGCTAACATCAGTTTTTAGCAGTCAAGGGTATTGCTTGGAGATAACATTGCTATATGCCAAATACTCTGCCAAAAGGGATTTCCATTTTAAGTAGGTGTTGAAAGCTTTTATGAGGGGTTTATTAGGGGGATTTCAGGTTTACATGCTTTTAATTTTCAAAATACCTGAGCTGACCATAACATTTGTTGTAAAATGGTTCTCTTACAAAACTTGGACAGGTCGTTGTTATGAAAGTTAAGTCATCCCCATGAGGTCGGCATTTTTTTAAATTGGGTAACACCGACCCCGACATTCTCCTTTTCTTGGAAAATTCCAGGGGGGTTGATTGACGGCAACAGATTGCCAACCTGGGTAACTTGGCAGGGGGCTGGTTAACGGCCAATCCGGTGTTGTGGCTATTTTAGAAGCTACATGCCTTATCTAGCGTGGCTCCGGCAGTGATTGGCAGAGTTTCAACATGCCTCCCCCCACTGACGTTTTTTTGCTGACCATATACATCTTAAGGAAACTCAATATGCAAATGAAGGAGGCCCCCCCTAGTGACAAGTCCCCTTTGCGACTGAATCCCCAGTTGTCCTGGAGGCTTACGGCTCCAGAGCAGTGGCCTGTTGTCAGCCGGACAGCGAAATGTGGATTTGCAGTTAAGGATTTACCCGGTGTCTCTGAGGAATTGGGAGTGACTAACAATGTCTTCTCCTCAATCCAAAGCACGAGTGATAGGCCTCACCAGGGCACTGAAGGATGTTACAGTCACTGCTGGGGAGACTGCTACCTTTGACTGCGAACTCTCCTACGAGGGCATAACTGTGGAATGGTTCCTAGGGGGTACAAAGCTGGAACCAAGCGACAGGGTAAGTTCAAAGTTTATACTGGCATGTGATGTCAGCATCAGTGTTCACAATCAGATTGACATGTGGTTTTAGAAAGTGCTGTTTATGAAGGCTTTTCATGTTTA
Organism: Sardinella tawilis; assembly: GCA_030264315.1. Classification (NCBI taxonomy): domain Eukaryota; kingdom Metazoa; phylum Chordata; class Actinopteri; order Clupeiformes; family Clupeidae; genus Sardinella; species Sardinella tawilis. Next base: position 8,692,883 of record JASCQY010000071.1, on the reverse strand, counting down.
ATTGAGTCTGTGAATATTCCTTTATTGTGGTTAGTTCCCATTAATGACTGATGCCATACCTTGTGGATTAGCAGGTGCATTGAGTATTTCTATGTCTTGGCAACACTGTTGTTGTTGTTCGTCAATGGCATTGGCGAGTAAGGGCTTGTTCAAATAACTTACTGTAAACAAACTTTATACATAAAAATTAAATAGCTTCAAGTTAAACAACAAATTATTTAATTTTCCCTTGCATAAATCACGCTCTAGCTTTCTGCATATAAGGACCTGTGAAGATCAGGATTCCAGTTGAGCATTTGATCCGGGTTTTGAGATAACGGAGAGGGCTATTCTGCTCTGCAAGCGTTCCTCTGGTTATTTTTAACTGCTTCAAGTGTGTATGTGCAATGGCAGGTGGCAGGACCTCAGATTTGACAGATATACTGTAGTTTAGAATTGTCGCAAGCCGTGTGAAATTGTCACATATGTGTTTGTGTGATGTGTTGAGTAAAAAAATGGAGCCCGTCAGATTGATTTTGCTGTTGTTTTTGCAGTATTGTTTTTGTAATCCACGTGTTTTTATTTTGGTTGTTTGCTGTTGGAATGCGCAGTATGTGTGGTTTGTTTTTGTTGGTTGCAATTTTATGACTGTGATTGACATTTTGCCAAGTATGTTTGATTGAAGGAGATTTGATCTGAGCAGAGCCAGTGTAATCATGGAGAGGCCTGTACATAGAGGCCTTGTCATGATGCCTCAGAGTTTGCTTTGGGAACATGACTTTTGCCTCTGATTATCTGTAAATGAAATGCATAAGAACATGGATTGAAGTTATCATTACCAAAGCCTGGCCAACTGTGATTTAAGTGCTTGTTTTTATCATATTTACAGTGTGTTTAGGGTTTAGTTAAGGTAGAAAAAACAAACAACAAATGTCAGTGTGTCTTACATTATGTACACAAGGTATATGTCAAGTTGTGGCGATGTCAAAATGAACATGCATAGATATTGGACAGAACAAAGTAGAAACTCTGCTCTTAGGAGATGTAAGACATGCTTGTAAATGGCTGTGAACTGCTGCCACCATTCCTTTAGAAATGAATTTCCATGTCGTCATTACTGACTAATGTATGCTTTTGCTTCCTGCACTCTGTCCCTTGAATACAAGAATATCATAAACATCCTAATAATGTTGTCTAAATGTTATTTGTTTAACATTGGTTTTAGTGAGGCCTACATTAATTCATAGCCATATGTTCAGAGCCATATGTTTGAGGCAGAGGCCTGTTCCATAACATTTAACCATGTGTTAAGCAACCCACCCGTGCCTTATGTAGGCAGTGGGCTGAGGTGTGAAACTGAGCACTTCTCCAGCTCTGTTTCTGGCCTTCAGCTGCTTATGTCTGTTGCTGGGAGTAAAATAGCCCTCGGGATCTCTCACTCTGCACAGCTGACAGGGGAGCAGGAGCCTTTGATTTATCAATGCATTTGATTTGCGCAGGTTGTCACCAGGTCAGAAGGGAGAGTGCACACGCTGAGCATTAGGGATGTTAAGCTGACAGAGGCCGGGGAAGTAAAACTCACTGCTAAGGACTTCCAGACACAAGCAAACCTAAAAGTGAATGGTAGGCTGTCATTTTGTGTTTTGTGCACAGAACACACAAAAATACTGGTCAAAAGTCTTCTCATTTTTACTGGAATGTTATGTCCATCAGATCATATCCTTGTAATCAATTTTAATTCATTAAAAAAAATATATACACATACAGTATACTGTATATATATGTTTTATTTTTATTTTTTCATATGTACTGTAGTCAAAACTGACTTCATCTCCATTTTTGAAAATAAAAACATATTATATTTTAATGTACTATAAAAACATGAACAGAACTCCATGTTCACCGTGATTGTCAATATCATGTGTAAGTTCAATTGATAAAATCCCATGATTTTTTTGGTATTACCATGCAAAAATGGAGGTTGTTGCATCAAATTAGATTCCCTTAATAATTGTCATGCACAACCTCATAGAAAGCAAAAAAAAAAAAGTGCAACGCTAACATTTGACACCCCGTTCCTATTCAGAGGCCCCAGCCGAGTTCACCAAACCTCTGGAGGACCAGACAGTTGAGGAGGAGGCCACTGCTGAACTGGAGTGTGAAGTTTCCAGGGAAAATGCGGAGGTAACATGGTACAGAGATGGCCAGGAGATCCGCAAGACCAAGAAGTATGACATGGTGGTTGATGGCCGTAAAAGAAAACTTATTATTCATGATTGCACACTTGATGACTCAAGGACATATACCTGTGATGCCAAACATTTCAAGACGTCAGCTTTCCTGAGCGTTGAGCGTAAGTGCCAAAACAAATAAATAAATATTAAGTCCTTTCATACACTAAACACAAGGGGGTTATTCATTGACATTAAACAAATGTTTTTATAGCTCCACATGTTGAGTTTGGTAAGCCACTCCATGATGTTGAGGTCAAAGAGAAGGAAACGGCACGGTTTGAATGTGAAGTATCCCGAGAAAATGCAAAGGTATGGTCTTCTAGTTACCAGACTTCTAGAATCTACATCTACTGACTTGTACTTTTTGTATTTCTACAGCTACAGTTATAGTTAAAAATTCAAATTTACACTCAATTGTTTTTCATAGGTTCGTTGGTTGAGGGACGGCTGCGAGATCCGCAAAGGCAAAAAATATGAGATGATTGCAGAAGGTGTTAAGCGTATTCTGGTCATTCACAAGGCCATATTTGATGATGAAGCAGAATATGAATGTGACGCAAAAACCTCCAAGTCCTCTGGCATGCTTACAGTTGTCGGTGAGTTCTCTCAAATGTTGCTCAGAACTGAGTAATTGTCTGTGAAATGCACAACTGATTCTGGTTGTAAATCTTTCACACAGAGGAGGAAGCCAGGTTCACAAAAAATCTGGCCAACTTTGAAGGAACTGAAACAGACAGTGTGAAATTGATCTGTGAAGTATCCAAGGCCAGTGCAGAAGTCACCTGGTACAAGGGTGACGAGGAAATTCAAGAAGGAGTCAAATATGAGTGTGTTCAGGATGGCCGAAAGAGGATCCTTATTATTCAAGATCTCCGCATGAATGATGCTGGAGAGTACAATTGCAAACTTCCAAATTCAAAAACTACAGGCAACCTGAAGATAAACGGTAACTACAATACTACTGTATTACATTAATGTGCAAATGATTTTTTACAGGGTGTAAAGTGTTAAGACTCAGATTTGAAAATAGGCAGTAGGCTATATGACTCACGCAGTAATGATAATGGCAGGCAAAGAATTTGCTTTACTTTAAGCCCTGTATGCAGCACTTTGATTAAATCTGAACCTTTTGATATTAAAGCTATGAAAGCTGAGATTAAATGATAATGTCAAGTCAGAAGCATGCATATTCATTTGTTCATATTTCATTCCATATTTGTTTTTTTTTCCCCAGAGCTGGCTGCTGAGTTTATTTCCAGGCCTCAGAACCAGGAAGTTATTGAAGGAAACAAGGCTGAGTTTGTGTGTTCAGTCTCAAAAGAGACCTATGAGGTCAAATGGATGAGAGGTGACAAGGAGCTTACATCAGATGACAAATATGAAATTGTGTCTGACGGCAAGAAACGTGTTCTAAAAGTGAAGAACTGTGAAAGACATGATGAAGGTGGTTACATTGCACTCATCGGCAATGTCAGAGCAACTGTTGATCTGACAGTTATCGGTAAGTAGTTCATGCTTTGTCAGGGATATGGTCATACTAAAATACTATATAAGAATATATACTTTTTACTCAGCTGAGGGCTTTAAATGTATAACGCATAAGAACAAACTGCTATAATCTTTTTCCTGCAGAAAAACTTAAGATAATCACGCCACTCAGAGACACCAAAGCAGGAGAAGGACAGGAGACTGTTCTTAACTGCGAGGTAAATACTGAGGAGGCCAAAGCAAAATGGCTTAAAAATGATGAGACTATGTTTGAAAGCAGCAAGTTCATCATGACCCAGAAAGATAACGTGTTCTCACTGAGAATCAAAGAGGCCCAGAAGTCGGATGAAGGCAATTACACTATTTTGCTGACAAATCAACGTGGGGAACAGGCAAAGTGTTCCTGCCAGCTCACAGTACAAGGTAATAAGTCAGAGAAATACTTTTTTCTGTTGATAGAATATATTCTTCCAGGAAATGCATATGGCAGGAACTGACTCTTGTAACTCTTTTCACAGAGGAGGATCTTAGAATCATTGTACCTATTGAGGACTGTGAAACACAAGAGAAAAGGACAATTGCCTTCACATGCAAGGTGAACAGACCAAACGTGACACTGAAGTGGATGAAGGGTGGTCAGGAGATCACCTTCAACAAGCGTATCATTTACAGAAAGGACAAAGACAAACACACCATGACAATCAAAGACTGTACCCTCAAAGATGAGGGAGAGTACACAGTCATTGCTGGAGCCGACAAGTGCTCTGCTGAACTGATCATCAGTGAGGCACCCACTGACTTTAATGTACAGCTTAAAGACCAAACTATCACAGAGTTTGAAGACGCTGAGTTTACTTGTGAACTGACGAAGGAGAAGGCTGAAGTAAAATGGTACAGAAATGGACGTGAAATCAGAGAAGGACCTAGGTAAGCATTTCAGTCCTACATTAGACTTGCAGCATGCTGACATGCTGTCTTGAAATGTCCTTGATGTCATTTAAAAGCTAATGTGCATCATTATGTTTCATCTTTTCAAGATATCGTATGGAGAAAGATGGCAAGACTTGCAGACTTCACATCAAAGAATGCAGACCAGATGATGAATGTGAATATGCATGTGGTGTGGAAGACAGAAAATCCAGGGCTAGACTCTTTGTTGAAGGTACGTTTTGAAAAACGATATTATTCTGGATATGTTATATGTATGTACTTTATATGTATGAACATAACCATTCCTTGTAAATTTACCTCTACAGAGATCCCTGTGGAGATTATCAGACCTCCTCAAGATGTGTTTGAGCCTCCTGGCTCTGATGTTATCTATGAGGTTGAGCTGAACAAAGATAGAGTTGATGTCAAATGGTTGAGGAACAACATGACTATTGTCCAGGGTGACAAATACCAGATGGTGAGTGAGGGCAAAATTCACAGACTCCAAGTCTGTGAGATTAGACCTCGCGACCAGGGAGAATACAGAGTCATTGCAAAGGACAAGGACGCCAGGGCCAAGCTGGAGCTGGCTGGTAAGTCACAATAGCTAAAAACCTCTTTGATATGCATATGAAATGACATCAAAATATGTTGACTTTTAATTGTTTTATTTGCCTTTCCATAGCTGTGCCAAAGATCAAGACTTTGGATCAGGACCTCGTGACAGATGCTGGAAAACCATTTGTCATGGGAGTTCCCTTCAGTGCTTACCCTAAAGCTGAGACAGAGTGGTTCTATGAGAGCACCAGTTTGCCAAGAGACAACATTCATACTTCTGCTGACAAGACAGAGTACAGACTGAAGGATCCAAAGAAGTCTGATCAGGGCAGATACAAAGTGACAATCAAGAACAAGCATGGACAAGGAGAGGCCTTCATCAACCTGACAGTCATTGGTATGCTAATTTGGTTCAATTGTCATTCAATTGTGTAATGTTAAAGAGCTGTAAAGAGCTATTAGCCTCTGTGGTTGCATAAAGCCTCATACAATTGAATTTCCTTCAGATATTCCTGGACCTGTTAAGAACCTCAATGTGGCTGACACCGCTGATGGAGAGGTCAGCCTTGTGTGGGAAGAGCCAGAGAATGACGGTGGCACCAAGATCATTGGCTATGTTGTGGAGAGACGTGATGTCAAGCGCAAGACATGGACTCTGGCCACAGATAGGGCCGACAGCACAGAGTACACTGTGACAGGCCTGAATAAAGACTCCAAGTACTTCTTCCGTGTGTGTGCTCGTAACAGGCTGGGAAGTGGACCAACTGTGGAAACTGACAAGCCAGTTCAAGCCAAGAACAAATTTGGTAAATATTTAATAATTCACTCTTTATGTCATTTCTACAGACAAAAGTTAAAATTCATTTAGATTAACATTAGACTGGTTTCCATCCAACTTGTAAATGCGCTTTTAAGTTAGGCGAATAAGAAATACTTGATGGAAACACCTGCAAAGTTGCATCAGTACCTTAATGCGAATATAAATTCGATTTGATCCAGGGAGGTGGTTTAACTTTTGATGCAATTAAGGTAAATGCGAATAAAGTGGATGGAAACAGCTGAATTTGCGTATATTCGCATTAACCGCATTTCTGTCCATAGACATTAATTCCACAGCTGATCGGAACACGTCACTTGATTAGCCTAACATTCATTTCTTATTTGCATTACACAGTTGATGGAAGCACAAGCAAAGACGCATAGTTATGAGCCGAATTAATGTTATACGACTATGAAATCCGAATAACGTTGGATGAAAACCCAGTTATTGTTTTTGTGTGCACCTCTAGATGTTCCCGATCCACCAGAGAATGTACAGGTGGGCAATGTCACCAAGTTCAGCGCCACCCTCACATGGGAAACTCCCAAGTCTGATGGAGGCTCTGAGATCACCGCTTACATCATTGAGCTCCGTGACCGCACATCTGTGTCATGGTCTGCCGTCATGGTGACCAAGGCTCAAGATCGCACCGCAATCATCAACGACGTGATTGAGAACAAAGAGTACATCTTCCGCATCAGAGCCGAGAACAAAGCTGGTACTGGAAAACCAAGTGCTGCAACACATCCTGTCAAGATCATGGATCCTATTGGTTTGTAAATTTGTTCTTTGAAGTTTTTTCTTACTCCTAAATTTCGTTCATCCTTCATATATGTCAGGCCTTCAAATTTATATTCATGTGGATTTCTGTTCTTTGCAGAGAGGCCAAGCCCACCCCTCAACCTGAACCATGCTGATCAGACCAAGGAGGCTGTTCAGCTGACATGGGAGACTCCCTTGCGTAATGGTGGCAGCATGATCACAGGCTACATTATCGAGAGAAGCGAGGATGGCACTGACAAATGGCTGAGATGCAATGCTAGACTTTGTCCAGACCTTGTCTACAAGGTTAGTTCACAGTATTCAATACATATTATACAATTGATTTATTACTACTACTACTATTTTAGCTCCCGCTCCTCCTCCTACTACTACTACTACGAACATGACTAATAATAATAATGGCTATTACAATAGTACTAATTCGTTCAAAATAAAATGTTTTGTATGTGACATATCCATGCCACATGCCTAATTTCTTTTCCTTGGTCTCTTCAGATGTCTGGTCTGAAGCATGGAAAACTGTACAACTACAGAGTGTTTGCTGAGAATGCTGCTGGTGTATCCGATCCATCTAATATAATTGGACCAATACTGGCAGATGACCCACACTGTATGTATACAAACAAAAAAACAAACAAAAAAAAACAACCTGTACACATAATGTTCATGAAACATTAAGTCTTCTTACTGTATGTTGCCATAACGCAATTTGTCTGTCTGTTTAGTTGCTCCAACACTGGACCTGAGTGGCTTCAAAGACGGCCTGGAGGTTATTGTTCCCTTCCCTCTCAAAATCCGTGTGCCAATTAGTGGATACCCTGTGCCTAAAGCAACATGGACTTTCGGCGAAAAGCAGCTCACTCCAGATGAGCGTGTGTCTATGGTCACCAAGAGTACCTTTACTGAGCTGTTGATCAAACCAAGCACTCGTCCAGACAAAGGAACATATTCTCTTACTCTGGAGAATGATGTCTCTTCTGTCTCAGGAGATATTGATGTTAATGTCATTGGTAAGGTCACACCTTTAAGAGAGTAACAAATTTAGATCAGTCAACAGTATAATAATTGGAAGAGTAAATAACATTATTTCTCTGGTGATTCTTTCTGTAGCATCTCCAAGTGCACCCAAAGACTTCAAGGTGGCAGAGGTCACCAGGAGACATGTGCATCTTATGTGGGAGGCCCCTGACCATGATGGTGGCAGTCCACTGACAGGCTACCAAGTTGAGAAACGTGACGCTTCCAGAAAGACCTGGGTTAAGGTATCAACTGAATACAAAAAATCTTTTTAAGTAAAAACATTCAGTGTCTTTCTGCACTTTCAAGAAACATGTTTTTATAATGACTAATATTGTCCATATTTCTATCAATCAGGTAATCGGTGGAATTCAAGATCAAGAATACACCGTCACTGATGTCATTGAGGGAAAAGAGTACTTCTTCAGGGTTACTGCCTGCAACAAGTGTGGTCCTGGAGAACCAGCTTACATTGATGACCCAATCAATGTATCCTCACCAGCAAGTAAGTGGTTAGCAGTGATAAGCAGCAGTAGGAGTGATGACAATTGTAAGTCATTCTCAGACATGTATCAGATCAGAGTACAGATCATGAATTAGGATAATAAAGGCTTGTTTGAATCTTAGCTGTTCCTGATCCTCCTGAGAACCTGAAGTGGAGGGACAAGTCTGCTTCAAGCATCTTCCTTACCTGGGAGCCACCAAAGTACGATGGTGGAGCTGGCATTAAAGGCTACATGGTTGATAAATGTCAGCGTGGCACAGACAAGTGGGAGCCATGCAGCGAAACCATTCCTGAACTTAAGTAAGTAAAACACCTACAGTAAAGTAAATATCAAGAGGAAGAGAGAGCACAAAAAGGAATGCAGATTTATTTTAATTGCTTTGTCATGATTATGATTTATATCGATGTTTTAATTTCACCTTCAGGTTCAAAGTGACTGGACTGATTGAGGGCCAGTGGTATGCTTACCGTGTGAGAGCCGTGAACAAACTGGGCTCTGGCAGGCCTTCCAAGCCTACTGATGAAATCTTGGCAGTAGATCCTAAAGGTACACATACATCATCTTTCATCACCTGGACAATATTTAATGTTTGAGTCCCACATCTTACCAAAACGGCCTTTTCTTTTGTTAATGCAGAGCCCCCAGTCATTATCCTGGATGCCAAGCTTCTTGCTGGACTGACAGCCAAGGCAGGAACAAAGATTGACCTGCCCGCTGATGTTACTGGCAAACCAGAGCCAAAGGTCAAATGGACCAAAGCTGATCTGGTGTTGAAGGCTGATGACAGAGTCACCATTGATACCAAACCAGGCCACTCAGTGGTGTCTATCGCCAAAACCAAAAGGGAAGACACAGCTACTTACATCATTGAAGCTGTCAACAGCAGTGGCCGTGCAACTGAAACCGTTGATGTTAACATTCTAGGTTTGAGACTGTTTGAGTTTTACACACAATAAAAATTCATACATTAAACATTAAATATCAACAGGTTGTGTGGTAATGAATATTTGTTAATTTGATAATTTGATTTTTGTCCTCCAGACAAGCCTGGACCACCTGCTGCTTTTGATATTTCTGAGATCACAAACCATTCTTGCTTCCTGGCCTGGAATCCCCCTCGTGACGATGGTGGCTCTAAAGTAACCAACTACATTGTAGAGAGGAGGACTGCAGACAGTGAGATCTGGCACAAGCTCTCCTCCACTGTTAAACAGACCACATACAAGGCAACCAATCTGATTGCTTTCAAGGATTACATCTTCAGAGTCTTCGCTGAGAATCAGTTTGGCATTGGCCCTGCAGCTGAGCATACTCCAATTACTGCTAGATACTCCTTTGGTATGTATCAGTAAAATATGCCACTTTTTATTTAATTTGATCCGCAGCTGTGAACCCATTTTGCTTTGGATAAAGGCATCTTCTAAGTACCAGTAAAGCTTCAGCTTTAACTTTGATGTCACATATCCCAGCTAATGCATTTTTGTCTTAACATTTTTAAGATCCTCCTGGTGCTCCCTACAAGCTTGAGCCTTCTGATATTGCAAGGGATGCCGTGACTCTGACATGGTATGAGCCTGATGAGGATGGCGGTAGTCCCATCACTGGATACTGGGTGGAGAGGTTTGAGCCAGAGGCTGACAAATGGATCAGATGCAACAAGCTTCCCATTAGGGATACCACATTCAGGTAGCTGTGAAATCTCTCCTCCCTATAGTTGTCCTTATAAAGATCTAGTTCTTTTAGTATTTTATATGGTTAACAAAAATTGTTTATACCTAAAACAGAGTGAAAGGCCTGCCTACAAGAAAGAAGTACAAGTTCCGTGTCTTGGCTGAAAATCTCGCTGGACCTGGCAAACCAAGCAAGGAGACTGACCAGATCCTCATTAAGGATCCAATTGGTAACATATTAACACCTTTTTATATATGCACAATGAAATGCATACAGTATATTTACATATGCAGCCCACCTTTGCATGTTCTTGTGATTGTAAAATGATAGACTGATAACTGAATCACTGGAGTTGGGTTCCCTGTCTGTGTACTCATACAGACTGTTTCAATGGTAAAAACAAAAGCATTGCCTGAATTTTGTTCACAAACTACCATCAGGCGTATGAAATTTTATTTGGAAACCCTATAGAAACAGCTACAGTATAATAATCTAAACTCAATAAAAGAGGTCTCTTGAAACAGTCTATGGGTAATCATATCCCTAACCATAACCACATATGTTTTGTTATTTCATTGCTCTTCAGATCCTCCTTGGCCTCCAGGCAAGCCCACAATTAAAGATGTTGCCAAGACATCTGCCTTCCTTCAGTGGACCAAACCTGAGCACGATGGTGGAGCTAAGATTGAGTCCTACATCATTGAGCTCCTCAAGAGCGGAACCGAGGAGTGGGTCCGTGTTGCTGATGGCATTAACATCCTGGAGCATTTCCTGAAGGGTTTGATGGAGAAGCAGGAGTACTCCTTCCGTATCAGAGCTGTCAATGCCGCAGGAGAGAGTGATCCCAGTGAACCAAGTGATCCTGTGCTGTGCAAGGAGAGACTCAGTGAGTAAACCATTATTCAGTGAAAAGACAATTGTTATTGACAGTAGAGTGATTACTTTATATATAGAGTAAAGTTTTTGTTTCTGATTAATTAATACATTTTTATTTTATTTTTTCGAATTACTATTCAGTACTAGTATTTTCTGAACAAATGGTCAAATTTTCATATTCTAATTGTTATTTCGTATTGTGTAGATCCTCCTTCACCTCCAAGATGGCTTATGGTTGGTAACGTGACAAGAAACAGTGCTGAGTTGAAATGGACAGTCCCAGAGAGGGATGGTGGTTCACCGATCACCAACTACATTGTGGAGAAGAGAGATGTTAGGCGCAAAGGGTGGCAAGCAGTGGATACCACTGTCAAGGAGTGCAAGTACACAGTTTCTCCTCTGAATGATGGCTCCCTCTATGTCTTCCGTGTGGCAGCTGAGAATGCAGTGGGACCCAGTGAATACTGTGAACTCACTGACTCGGTTCTCGCCAAGGATACCTTCAGTAAGATTTTATATTGAAACTATGTATTATTAACAATTGCTACCGTAGTTATAGCACAGCACAAGTAACAGTATAGTGTGTTGTTATTAATTTTAAAGACACTTAATACAAATGCCTTAAAAATGCTTCATGTTGTTACTTTTTTTAGTCTAACACTTTACACTTCTTGTATAGCTACTCCTGGACCCCCATATGCTTTGACTGTTACTGACTTGTCCAAGCGTCATGTGGACTTAGTATGGGAAGCCCCCAAGAATGATGGTGGAAGACCAATAACCAGGTAATTATGAGAACCCTTTTTAGTGTTTTGATGACTGCTGTTTAGCTGTCGTGTAGGTACTCATTTAATATTTGTTCAGTGTATAATTGCCCTTTACTTACCATTTTAGATATCAGATTGAGAAGAAAGAGAAACTTGGCACACGCTGGATGAAGGCAGGAAAGACATCTGGCCCTGACTGCAAGTACAGAATTACTGATGTAATTGAGGGAACCGAGGTCCAATTCCAAGTCTGTGCTGAGAATGAGGCTGGTGTTGGCCACCCAAGTGAGCCAACTGAGATCCTGACCATTGAGGACCCAACAGGTTAGTTATATGCAATAGTTTGTGTTCATATTTAACATATTTATTATAACAACAACAACAATGGGGGACTGCAGATGTAAATTAGCCTTTGGCTAACTCTGGTACAATACATCAAATGGCAACATTTATGTTTAAAATTAATAATCCCTAATAAAAACTAAATAAATGAAATGAAATACATGTAGTAATAATTATAAAACGACAACAACAATAATATTTTTTATAACCAGGTTTGGTGGTTAAGGTTTGTGGTTAAGGTTTATCTTGGGTATGTATTAATTAATTCATTATTTTTCTTTCTCAGGCCCACCATCCCCTCCTCAGGAGCTCCAAATTACAGAAGCCGGTAGAGACCACATCTCCATTGCCTGGAAACCTCCAGAGAGACATGGAGGATGCCCAGTTACTGGCTATCACATTGAGCTTTGCGAAGCTGGAACTGAAAAATGGATGAGAGTGAACTCCCGCCAGGTTAAAGAGTTGAAGTTCACTGCAGGACCAGAGGAGGGCATTGTTCCTGAGAAGGCATACATCATGAGAGTCCGTGCCGTGAACTCTGTTGGTGAAAGTGACCCCTCAGACATTTCTGATAAGGTCTACGCCAAAGACGCTGACTGTAAGTGTACAGTATTTTAATTAGTATTGAAATTAATTTTAGTATTATTTACTGACTGCCATTACGATTTTCCGTCAGATAAATCCTAATACAGTACTTGAAGAACAGTAAATGATGATGTTCTTGTGTTTTTCAGGCGCCCCAACAATGGAGTTGGCAAGTCAGGACATGGTTGTTGTGGAGGGTGAGCCGATGCATATCCCCATTAAATTCACAGCTGTGCCATCACCTAAAGTTACCTGGCACAAAGACGGCAGTGAGATGAAGGCTGATGACAGGGTTAGCTTCAGGGCTGAATACACCGCCTGTCACTTGGAGGTTCCCAGCAGTGTGCATGCAGATGCTGGCCAGTACAAGATCACTCTTGAGAACAGCCTTGGCACCGCAAGTGGAACAATCAATGTTAAAGTCATTGGTAAGAATTTTATTCCAAAAATCTGATAAAAACCCTATGTTTATACTAGTGACAGATTGTTACAAGTGGTGTTTTTATGTCAATTCCTCTCTGAATAGGTCTTCCTGGACCATGCAAAGAAATTGTAGCCAGTGAAATCACCAAGAATTCTTGCAAGATCTCCTGGGATCCTCCAAACTATGATGGAGGCAGCCCCATTCTTCACTATGTCCTTCAGCGCAGAGAGGCAGGCAGGAGAACCTACACAAATGTCATGTCTGGTGAAAACAAAGTCAGCTGGCCTGTGAAGGACCTAATCCCCAATGGAGAGTACTATTTCCGTGTCAAGGCAGTAAACAAGATTGGCGGTGGGCAGTTTATTGAACTCAAAAACCCTGTGATTGCTGAGGATCAGAAGCGTAAGTAAAGTTAAAAAGCTTTAATTTAATTTTGCAATTTGCAATTCTCTGACAAATGTGGTTAGCGTATGTAACTCAATCTTGTGTTGAATATTTTACAGAGCGTCCAGATCCACCTGTTGAGGTTGAAACCCACAACCCAACAGCTCACACTGTTACACTGACCTGGAAGCCACCTATGTATGATGGTGGTTGCAAGATCATGGGTTACATTCTGGAGAAGATGATGAAGGGTGAAGAGAATTTCGAGAGATGCAATGACTTCCTTGTGCCAGTGCTGTCCTATACTGTGAGGGGTCTGAAGGAAGGAAAGCAGTACCAGTTCCGTGTGAAAGCTGAGAATGCTGCTGGAGTAAGCGACCCATCACGCAGCACTCCCATGGTGAAGATTTCAGATGCTGTCGGTATGTGTATAAAACTTAAAATTTAAATATGATTTCATACTACTTTAATACTTTCTACTCTGGGGGTGCCATTGACACTAAGACATTATGGATTCATATATACCATTTTTAATATACACATTGTAAGGTGAATGTGTGATAAAACATAAAATCACATTTGGTACAGTAATCTTGTCTAACTAACAAATAATTATTCAGAAACCATATTATTATAAATACAGGTGTTGCTGTTTGGTTTAACCATTTGGGAAAACATACCCATTTCCCACCTCCTCTCAAGTTAAACAGTTTAGTTTTACCTTTGTTCAGTTCATCCAGTCTGATGGTAGCACGTTTAGCTCCGGCCTAGCATAGATAATTGAATCAGATTAGACCATTAACATCTTGCCTATCAGCATCTTGCTCAAAAGTGGCTAAGAATTCTAATATTTTTCTTAATTAAAACTTGACTCTTCTGTAATTTTAAAGTGTAACAGAAAATGAAATGTGACAATTTTCTGGGCTGATATGAAATGGAATGATACTCTCATTCTGGTGTTATAATCAAGAAACTTTGCAACCTACCATGAGATCAGTGGCTTGCAATACTTGACTTGAACACATGGAGGGACTATTTTCAGATTTGGTTGCAAATTTCCTTTATGCCTGAATGATAGTTCCATGTCATGTTCCAAATCGGCATGCTTCACTTTCTGTCGGTCTTAGAACACTTTGCAACTACAAAAGAGTTTTCATTAGGAAAGATATCAGAATTTTTAGTCACTTTGGACAAGATGTTAATTGGTGGTGAATCATGGTAATGGTCTAATCTACTTTAATGATCTATGTTGGGCTGGAACAAAAAAATGCTACTGTCAGTCCCAAGTGTGTTTAGATTTCCTTAAATTCTTTTCCTTTTAGAAGAAGTTAACACCATGTGTGTGTTTTTTGTTGTTATTCACAGAATCACCAAAAGTCTTCCTCAGTGGTAGTCTTCAGTCTGGCCTACTTGTCAAGAGAGGTTGTGAGATCAGACTGGATGCCCGTATTTCTGGTGCCCCATACCCATCAATAACCTGGATGAGGAACGACCTGATCATTAGGCCCGAAACCCCGAAGAAGCGCCCAGAGAAGCCAGTTGTAAAGAAGAAGAAGGAAAAGGAACCCAAGGAGGAAGCCAAGGAGGCCAAAGAGGCTAAGGAAGGAGCCCCTGAAACCAAGGAGGGTGCTGAGAAGAAGGAGACTGAGGCAAAGGGCAAGGAAGCTGCAGAGGCTAAAGACAAGCCAGCCGCAGAGGACAAGGATAAGGAGGCCGCTGAGGCAAAGGATAAAGAGGCCAAGAAGGAAGAGAAAGCCCCAGAAGAGGAAGTTGAGGAGCCAGAGGAGCCATTCTACCCACCACTCCAGGAACGTCTCACCATTGACAACTCCAGGAAGGGTGAATCGACTATCATCATCAGTGACTCAGTCAGATCTGACTATGGAGTGTTCTCTGTCAGAGTGGAGAATGATCATGGCATTTGCACTGCAACCTGCGAGGTCAATGTCCTTGGTAAGACAAAGTTTCATCCTATTCAATTTCAATTTATGGTATTATACATCACACTGAATACTTTAAACACATTATTATTAGTCAGCTGTGAAATTTTATTTCGCTTCCACTTTTAACAGACACACCTGGGCCTCCTGTTAACGTGAGATTTGAGGAGGTCAGGAAGAACTCTGTCATCTGCAAGTGGGACCCACCTGTTGATGATGGTGGCAGTGAAATCCTGAACTACACCCTGGAAAAGAAAGACAACTCTAAGGTTGAAATTGGATGGACAACCGTCACATCAACGTTGAGAGGATGTCGATACCCAGTATTAAAACTGCTGGAAGGCAAAGAGTACCTCTTCCGCGTCACTGCTGAAAACAAGTTTGGACCTGGAACCCCAGCTGTCTCCAAACCTATGATCGCAAAGAATCCTTTTGGTAATGGAACCATAAAACATGCATGGACATTTCAGTTGCCATAGAGATAATTCAGCATATTGTATACTGTAAGTATAGCTCACATTTTAATCTGCCTGTATGTTTGATAATTATAGATCCTCCAGAGGCACCTGAGAAGCCACAAATTGATGATGTCACAGCTCACAGCATGCTTGTCTCCTGGGAGCCCCCCAATGATAATGGCAGTCCCATCTTGGGATATTGGTTGGAGAAGAGAGAAATCAATAGCACTCACTGGGGACGTGTCAATCGCAACCTGATTCCTGACACAGAGATGAATGTTGAAGGTCTTTTGGAAGGTCTGACATATATTTTCAGGGTGGCTGCTGAGAATCAGGCTGGCCCCGGAAAGTTCAGCCCCCCATCAGAGCCCAGAACAGCGCAAGCTCCAATCTGTAAGTGCATAAGCAACAAGACATGAATAAACATGGGTAAGCAAAAATCCTTATGAATAGTGTATTGAGTGATGTTTATTTCTCATCTTTTTAAGTGCCACCTGGTCCACCAATTGTAAGAATTGTGGATACAACTGACCATTCCATTGATGTTGAGTGGGATCCACCCCTGGATAATGGAGGAGGAGAGATTCAAGGCTACCATGTTGACAAGCTGATAGCTGGCACAAAGGACTGGTCCCGTAACACAGAGAGACCATGGAAACAGCGTAACTTTACTGTGTTTGGTGTTAGAGAGGGAGCTAAATACATTGTCCGTGTGATAGCAATAAATTCAGCCGGAGAGGGAACACCTGGAATGACAGCAGCTGTGATTGTGAAAAATCCTGCAGGTAACTTGTCTTTAGACTGGAATCAGTTCTCAATATGGTAACACAATAGCATATTCCAAGAAAAATGATCAAGTGTTAACTATGTATTTTTTGCCTCCACAGAGATTCCAGTTCTTGAGCTGGACCTCTCTATTAAGAATGGTGTCATCATTAGAGCTGGTGAGACACTGAGGTTGCCTTGCCATATCCTCGGAAGACCACAACCAAGCATTAAATGGACAAAAGATGACAAGGACCCTGACAAGGAACGTGTGGAATATGAAGATGTGGGCCGGGATAGCACACTTATCATTAAAAATGTGCAGAGACATGATCATGGTAAATACCAGATCACTGCAGCCAATCCCAGTGGAATTAAGTCTGCATCGACCAGAGTTGAGGTTATGGGTGAGTAACTTGCTGCTTTATCCAGACAAGTTTGTACAATACTGTATATAGTTTCCTGAGACTAAATGTAGAAAAAATAATAAATCATATTTTCTGTGATCTGTAATAATATTTTCTTTGTATTATTCCATAATTTACCAGATGTTCCTGGGCCTGTAACTGACCTGAAGCCTGTTGTGGTGACAAGGAAGCTGATGATGCTGAATTGGGGTGATCCTGACGATGATGGTGGTAGTGATGTCATTGGCTTCATTATTGAAAGGAAGGAACCAAAGGCACACACGTGGAGACAGCCTATTGAGACGCCTTCATCCAAATGTGAAATTGTGGGCATTATGGAAGGACAAGAATACGTATTCCGTGTTGTTGCAAAGAATAAATATGGTTGTGGTCCTCCGGTTGACCTTGGTCCTATTCGTGCAGTAGATCCACTTTGTAAGGGAATTTATCTTCGCACTTTCACTTCATATTTATCTTTTTATTGTCAGTTATTTTCAGTGATTCAATGTGGAATTTTGTTTATTTTCAAGCTCCACCATCGTCTCCTGAGAAGTTCCACTATTCTGAAAGGACAAAGTCATCCCTTAGCCTTACCTGGAGGCCACCCCGTAATGATGGTGGCAGCCCAATCACTGGCTACATCATTGAAAAGAAGAGACAAGATGAACAGAACTTTGTGCCTGTCAATAAAGAGCTCTGTACTGATCTCTTCATGACTGTGGAAGACCTTGCTGAGATGTTCATGTATGAATTCCGTGCTAAGGCAGTCAATGCTTTGGGAACCAGCGAGCCATCTATCACAATGACAGTTGTCATTCAAGATGATGAAGGTATTTTATTAATTCATTCAATATGTAAACAGTAGTCCTTTATGTTGATTATTTGTACTGTGTTCCCCTGTATTCATTTTGTTGAAGCTAATTCCATGTGGTCCATTTCTTTCCAGTTGCCCCAAGCCTGACCATGTTGAAACACTTCAAGGCAGACACAATCACTGTCAGGAAGGGACATCCAATTGAGATCCCCGCAGAAGTAACAGGCCTTCCCTTGCCAAAGATTGAATGGTTTAAGGATGACGTTCTGATCCCTGAACCAACTCCTGATGAGACTCTTGTAATTGAAACAAAGGAAGTGAACAGACAGACAGAAAGAACCAAATTGTCTATTCCTGCTATTGCAAGGAAAGACAAGGGTTATTACACAGTCTCTGCAAACAACCGTCTTGGAACTGCCAGCCACAATGTCCTTGTCCAAGTGTTGGGTAGGCTGTCTTTAACATTATCTTGTATCACATCTAACATTTATCTTTGAAATATTTACCAACTTTTGAAATCCCTCCAGTCTAAAAGGCTTTTTGCTTTGCTTTCTCCACTGCAGACCGCCCGACACCACCAAGAAATCTCGTCATTTCAAACATCAAGGCAGAGTCTTGCCACCTAGCTTGGGATCCGCCAGTGGATAATGGTGGAAGTGAACTTACAAATTACATTGTTGAAAAGAAGGAGATCCGAGAAATTGATGAGGATGAAACTACTGAATCAGGAGAGCCTGTTCCCAAACCCGACTGGGTGATAGTCACAAAGACAATTGTTGAGAAGAAATACGGGGTCAGTATGATAACAATTCAGGTGCTATTGTAATTTGTGCTTTTGCATGTTTACTTTTATGAATCAGTACTAATCACACTTTTGTGTTTTCCTCAGGTGTGGGAATTGGAAACCAATGGTACTTACAAGTTCAGAGTTAGGGCAGAGAACAAGTACGGAATCAGTGAGGCATGTGAATCAGAGGAGGTGCTCATTAAGGATCCTTTAGGCCTTCCTGGTCCACCACAGAATGTGAAGATTGCAGAGCACTCCAAGGTCCATATGCTGGTAACATGGGATCCACCCATAGACAGCGGTGGCTCAGTCATCACTGGTTATTGGCTTGAGAAGAGAGAGAAGGGATCCTCTTACTGGTCTCGTGTGAACAAAATCCCTATCTCAAAGAGGGGCACCAAGGGCTGGGAGTCCCATGTGACCCGTCTGATTGAGGGCAACGAATATGAGTTCCGCTGCATGGCTTGCAATGCTGCTGGAATTGGACCACCTAGCGCTATTTCTGAATCTGCTTTCGCTGATGAGCCAATCAGTAAGTTACTTCACAATATTATATACTGTATGTACTAATGCTTGAATGAAGACAGGAAAGGCTTATACAACAGTTTTTTTAGGAGTCTATTGGACATAGAAATGTAATGTATAATTTATTCATTTGTAATTTGTAGAGTAATTTATATATGTGCTTATAGAGAAAATTTCAACATATTTGCCATTACATTACACTGTAAATGGAACTGTAAAATGGTGAATTATCAAAATCAAAATATGTGAAATATTCTAAACCATATGAATATTTTTTTTGTTACAGCTGCTCCTGGTATGCCGGCTGCACCAGAAATTGCAGATAAGACCAAGCGAAGTGTAACCCTTTCATGGTCTCCACCAGCGAAGGATGGTGGAAGCCCAGTCAAAGGTTACATCATTGAAATTCAGGATGAGGGCTCCTCTGACTGGCTCCGTATCAATCCAGATCCAGAGAATCTTCATGAATCCACAGAATTTACTGTACCTAATCTCAGAGAGCTGAAGAGGTACAAGTTCAGAATAGTTGCTGTGAATGACATTGGAGAATCACTGCCAAGTCCCAGTACTACGGAGGTCCTTCTTGAGGATGTTCATGGTAAGATCTGTGCTACTGCTTGTGCATTGTATAAACAATAACCTCTTCAAAAACTATTTGAAAAAGTAGGATTTCCAGAATTAAACATTTGGTATTCCTCACACAGTGGGACCAAAGATCTGGGTGGATGTTAATGCACACGACATGTTGTCCATCCGTGCTGGTTACCCCATCAAAATCCCTGCAAGAATCACGGGTCGCCCTGTACCTAAGGTCACATGGGAGTTTATTGGACCTGCTAAGACTGTAAAGAAGGATCGCCTTCATACTGTCCCTGTTGATGCCCAGGTATGGCTGTATTTGTCTTACACAACTACTTAATATGCTATTCTTACTTTCATTCTCCTTGTATGTACAACCATGCATCTATAAGCAGACTTTTAGTAGGCCCCCATTTTGAATCAAAAGGTCTGTGTGGTAAGGGACAGTCAATTGTTATTGTTATGATTCATTATTATTAAATCTGCTTCTAGGTTGAATCCACTGACACAACGTCTGTGGTCACAATTCCTGTGAGTTTGAGGAGCCATTCCGGCAGATACACAATCACAGCCAAGAACAAGTCTGGACAAAAGCATGTCAATGTTATGGTGAATGTACTTGGTGAGTTGTTAACATCTCCTACCACATGAGAAATGTATCTTACTGTACAACAGGGACTTTCAACAACATATATTTTTTAATTATTACATAACAGAGACATGCAATATCCCATGTTTTCAGATGTGCCTGGCCCTCCAAAGGAGCTCAGAGTGACAGACATCACTAGATCCACATGTAGACTCATCTGGAAGCTGCCTGACAATGATGGTGGCGAGAGAATTAAGAGCTACTTCCTTGAGAAGAAAGCCATTACAGGAAAGGCTTGGACCGTAGTCAAGCAGGCTTGTGCCAGCCAGGCCTTTGTTGTGTCTAACCTTGTTGAAGGAAATGACTACCTCTTCCGTGTTCGTGCTGAAAACCGCCTTGGCATGGGACCATTCACAGAGACCACTGAACCTATCAAGGCCAGAGATCCTATCTGTAAGTAGCATACAAGCACATTGACATTTTGCATTTAGGTAATTGATACTGTAGATATGGGGACAAGACCGCTTATGTTGAGACCAAGTCAGGACAGAGTCTTTGAGGAAGCAAGACCAAGTCCATAAAAACTAGTCTGTTTTTCAAATTGTGACAATACACTAGAATATAATATTTATTTAAAGCTTTATTCCTTCTTAATAAGTACATTTACAACAACACAGGACCTAGATCAGACTATCAACTACAGCACAAGGCCCCCCAAGTCCTTTTGCTCATAATTTGTTTCCCTCCATTACATAAACACTTTCGAACAGTGCAATGCCCATCTTGTCTCCACTCTATGATAAAACCAGCGACTGAAATCACAGAATGAGTCACCCACTGCAGAATAGCACCATGGGATGTAATTTTCAAATAATGCCTTTCAGCACTTTTTTAATTATTAAAATGGATTTGTAATTATGGATAATTGGATATATTTGTGAACATGAGCATAAAAAAATCTGTTAAGGACTTGAGTCCTTCTCCTCCCACTGTGGGCCAAGGCCGTGTCAAGACCACTGAACAATCAAGTCCGAGACGAGACTGAGAAAGCAGAAAATGGTCCTGAGTTCTAGAACACTATTCATTTAAATCATGCTTTTTAACCACTGGTAATGTTTTTCTTTTAAGATCCTCCTGATCCTCCAACAAAGGTGAAGATTAATCTGGTCACCAAGGACACAGTGACCTTGACTTGGGTGCCTCCCAAGAACAATGGAGGTGCTCCAGTGAAGCACTACATTATTGAGCGCCTGAGCTGGGACACCAGCGGCCCACAGAAAGAGACCTGGAAACAGTGCAACAAGCGTGAGGTGGAAGAGACTACCTTCATTGTTGAGGAGCTCAAAGATGGCGGAGAGTATGAATTCCGTGTCAAGGCTGTGAACGAGGCTGGGGCTAGCAGACCATCTGCCACAGCTGGACCAATTGTGATCAAAGACCAAACATGTATGTTGACTGTAACATATATATATACATAACATGCACATTACTCCTTACTATATTTGTACAGTAATATACTGCTATTTGTAAGCTTCTTTGATTTCAAATGATTCATTATTGTTCATTATTTCAGGCGCTCCAACCATTGAACTCAAGGAAGCCATGGAGGGCGCAGAGGGTTATGATGTCAACATCGTAGCCAGAATTCAGGGCTGCCCATTCCCCACTCTTGTGTGGCAGAAAGCTCCATTGGATAAACCAGAGGAAAAAGCTGTTGTGCAATATGGTCAGCATGTGAACAAAATTGTCACTCAGGATAAATGCACCCTACTGCTGCAGCAGTCTAAGAGAGATGACAGTGCGATTTACACACTGACTGCCACCAACAGCCTTGGCACAGCATCCAAGGACATTAAACTCACTATTCTAGGTAATTGTTTAATATTTAGAAATTTTAGAAACAATTGTACAACTGCACAAAAAGCAAGGTTTGTGGTTCATGTGTAACAATACTATGACATTCCTATTACAACCTCAGGCCGACCTGGACCACCTGTTGGACCAATCAAGTTTGGAGAAATCTTTGCTGAAAGGATTTCAATGACTTGGCAACCACCTACAGATGACGGTGGCTCAAAGATCACAAACTATGTTGTTGAGAAGCGTGAGGATAACAGGAAGACGTATGTGCATGTCTCTAGTGATCCCAAAGAGTGTGCTTACACAGTGCAGAGGCTCACTGAAGGTCATGAATATGAGTTCCGTGTCATGGCTCAGAACAAGTATGGAATTGGACCACCACTTTACAGTGAACCTGAGAAAGCAAGAAATCTTTTCAGTATGCAACTTTTTTTAACGTTTTATCTTTGATTTTTTGTTAAAATTGGTCTTGTCATTTTTCTAAGTAAATTAATTTCAATTTATTTTTCCTCTTTAAAAGCTGTTCCTGGCCAATGCGAGAAGCCTACAGTCTTAGATGTCACCCTTGAGTCAATGACAGTCGAGTGGGATGAGCCAGAATATGATGGTGGCTCCCCAATAACAGGCTACTGGCTGGAACGCAAGGAGACTACTGGCAAGCGCTGGACCAAAGTTAACCGTGACCCTCTCAGGATTATGCCTCTTGGAATGGAACACGTCGTCACTGGACTCATGGAGGGAGCTATTTACCAGTTCCGTGTCATTGCCATCAATGCTGCTGGCCCTGGTCTGCCAAGTGTTCCATCAGATCCAGTTATGTCAAGAGACCCCATTGGTATGTCATTCATTAAGCTCTTATTATCATGATGTTTATGATATTATATTTATGTATTATGATTGACAATTTCAATATGCTTTGTTTCTGTTCTTTTTCAGCTCCTCCTGGACCTCCTACTCCCAAGGTTACAGACTGCACAAAGTCAACTGTTGATCTTGAATGGATTCCACCACTTATAGATGGTGGTGCTAAGATCACAGGATACTTTGTTGAGTATAAAGAGGAGGGACAAGAGGAATGGGAGAAAGTAAGTTGCTCCATCTCCATATGAATTTACCTCACCACTAAAGGCTACTGTAAAACTGCCTGGATGCAACAACAGACAAATACACTGCCAACTTCTGCTGGTATGCAACAACAAACTAATGCACTGCCAACTTCCCTTCCACAGGCTAAAGATAAGGAGATTAGAGGTACCAAGTTTGTTGTTCCTGGACTAAAGGAACTTGGACTCTATAGATTCAGGGTTAGAGCAGTGAATTCTGCTGGTGTTGGTGAACCTGGTGAGGTCGCTGAAGTTATTGAAGTCAAGGACAGAACAGGTAATAAGCACACTTCATCTGCATTGTCATGGACTGAACCCCATTTCTTGGTTGGCTTTTTCAGGCCAGTTGAACATGTAAGGGTTCACCTGGAAACCTTTTTTAACCAATTTTATTTTACCTTTGCTATTCAGTTGCTCCTGAGGTGGATCTGGACGCATCTGTGAAGGAGAAGATTGTTGTCCATGCTGGAGGTGTTATCAGAATCATTGCCTACGTATCAGGCAAACCTGCTCCAGAGATCACCTGGAGCAGGGATGATGCACCTGTGCCCAAAGAGGCTGTTGTGGAGACCACTGCCATCAGTTGTTCTCTGGTTATCAAGGGATGCAGGAGGCACCATCAAGGAATTTACACTCTTACTGCAAAGAATGAGGGAGGAGAGAGAAAGAAGGCAGTCATTGTTGAGGTCTTGGGTAAGTCTTTCTTTCAACATAGTGAAAGTAAACAGTGGTTATATTGCAACAGAGCTAGAAAAACATACTGTATTATGGAAGACATGTAATGCAAAAAAAAAAAAAATGTTTCTTTGACTTAGATGTCCCTGGTCCTGTGGGTGAGCCTTTCAGTGGTGAGAATCTTACAAATGACTCCTGTAAGTTGACATGGTACACACCTGAAGATGATGGAGGATCAGCAATCACCAACTATGTCATTGAGAAGAGAGAGTCTGACCGCAGAGGCTATACCTCAGTGTCATACACTGTCACCAGGAACAATGCTGTGGTACAAGGTCTGATTGATGGAAAGGGATACTTCTTCAGAATTGCTGCTGAAAATATCATTGGAAGAGGTCCCTTCATTGACACGCCAAGACAAGTCATGGTCAAGGATCCAATTTGTAAGTTACCCATTTTCAAAAAGATAGGGTTTAGGGTTTATAGGTTTTTTTTAGTTTATAGTTTTTTTTTGTTTTTTAAAGCTTTCATAGTAAAGTTATTATTTAACATCATTAATCGTTCATGCATAGCACTAGCTATAGCTATGGCAACACCTACCTTATGAAACTACATACCAGGGGTGGCCAAACTTTTCTGTTTGCGGGCTGCATACTGAAAAATCCAAGCTGCCAAGGGCCAATGCATAATTAAGAATCTAGTTTTAAACCAGTTTTAAATAAAGGAGAGATTGCAGGCCATCTAATGCTACACTATTCAATGATATAATTGACAAACACATCTGCACTGAAAATATAATATGTGATCGATTTATAATAGATTAATGTAACAATGGGCCACATTACATCTCATTTTTTTTTATTCATGGCGGGCCGCATGAAAGAGAGCAGAGTGCCAAAATTGGCCCCTGGGTCTGAGTTTGGCCACCCCTGCTATACACTATAAGCATTGTATATCTCATGTGTTTAATAAATATTTTACAGCTGTCCCAGAACGTCCAGAGGATCTGCACGTTACAGCTGTCAAGAAAGACCGCATTAGTGTGGCATGGAGACCACCAAAGTTTGATGGTGGGTCAGAAATCACAGGTTATGTGCTTGAGGCCCGTCTACTTGGAAAGGACAACTTCACTCGCATCTCTGAGGACAAGCTGATGGAAAGAAAATTCACATATGAGGGTCTTAAAGATGGTTCCTCTTATGAATTCCGTGTCAGTGCTGTGAATGCAGTTGGTCAAGGCAAAGCGTCTTTCAGCACAAAACCAGTAACTTGCAAAGATGAACTTGGTAAATATTACTTCATTGTTCCATTTTTTCCCCACATAGCCACAACTACCTTTGCATGACAACAAATCATGTCAAACCGGAAACTTTTTCTTCTGTCACCAGAACCTCCATCACTTGATTTGGACTTCCGCGAGAAGATAACTGTCCGTGTTGGGGAGCCATGCCTCATCCAAAGCCGCTACAAGGGAAAACCAGAACCAACAATTAAGTGGATGAAGGAAGAGGAGGAGCTTAAGGGAGATGAGGATCTTACAATTTCACATACTGCCAAGTCTTTGTCTGTGAACATTGCTAAGGCTAAGCGTGAACACAGTGGAAAGTACACAGTTACCCTGGAGAACTCCATTGGTTCATGCAAGGGCATCTGCACTCTGGTAGTTGTTGGTAAGTTTGTAATGCATGAGCGTTCATTATCAATTATAGTTCTCACGTATAGATAACTGTACATTCAATATATTAGTTAATTTTGACAATGTAGGAACACCTTCTGTGAATAGACCGTATAATTAATTTTGTGAACTATTTCGCCAGATCGCCCACAACCTCCACAGGGCCCAGTCATCTTTGATGAAATCGCCAGGAATCACATGGTCGTTTCCTGGAATCCCCCTCTGGATGATGGTGGATGTGCAATCTCCAACTACATTGTAGAGAAGAGAGACTCAAATAGAGACCTCTGGATGCCTGTCTCAGAGTCGTGTACCAGGACCCAATGCAGAGTTCCAAAACTGATTGAGGGTCGTGACTACATCATTAGAATCTGTGCTCAAAACATTAATGGCATCAGTGACCCACTGCTTTCTGCAGAGACCAAAGCAAGAGATGTTTTCAGTAAGTGTCCTTTGGTGATATTAGAGACTCCTCCACATCTCTTTTTTCTTCTCATTTCAGTCTTACAACTGTCATTTTGTTCCCTAAACAGAGGTACCTGACCCACCTAAACAGCCAGTCGTGAAAGAGGTTTATAAAGACTCTGCTTTCATTACTTGGGAACCACCAAGTGTTGATGGGGGAAAGCCTGTCATCAACTACATTGTTGAGAGGAAAGAGACAATGGGCAAAAGATGGGTACAGTGTGGAAAGGAAAGGATCTTCCCCAAACCCGAGTACATGGTTCAAGATCTCCTGCCTGGCTGTGAATATGAGTTCCGTGTCATGGCTGAAAATATTGTTGGTGTGGGTGACCCAAGTGTTCCATCAAAGCCCATTTTTGCTAAGGATCCAATTGGTAAGTGGTATTTTTGTCTAAATATTAATTTTAAACATGGTACAACAGAATCATGATGGAAATCTTACAATGTGTTTTGTGTTACAGTTATTCCAAGCCCACCTGTTAATCTTGAGGCTATAGATCATACCAAGGACTCAGTCAGTCTTGCCTGGAAGCCACCACTTGACTGTGGAAGAGGCAAGATCTTTGGATATCTTCTTGAATATCAAAAAGCTGGGGATGAAGAGTGGCTTCAGGTCAATCAGACTCCTGATTCTTGCCAGGAGACAAATTTCAAGATCATCAACCTGGATGATGGCTCACTTTACAGGTTCAGAGTCAAAGCTGTGAATGCTGCTGGTGAATCTGACCCTGGCTACGTTAAGGATCCTGTGAGAGCTCAAGACAGACTTGGTAATTGATGATGCATGTCTGGTCTTAACTGATCTTTATTGTTTTTGTGTATCATTTTACGTGGTATATCAGTGTAGTTGTCTAGTATTACCTTTTGATTTGTTCTACATTTTTCATTTTCACCATTAACAGAGCCTCCAGAGCTTATCCTGGATGCTGATATGACAAGAGAGGTGAAAGCCATGGCAGGAACTCATATTGCATTGAAAGCTACCATCAAGGGCATACCCTTCCCCACTGTCACATGGAAAAAGAATGAGAAAGAGGTGCCTCCAAGAGCTGAGATTACCACTTCTGGATCTCAGACTAAGTTGGAGATGCGTTTCTGTAATCGTGGTGACTGTGGCGATTACACTCTTACTGTTGAAAATCCTGCTGGATCCAAGACAGCCACATGCACAGTGCTTGTCCTTGGTAAGCCATTGTTTTAACATGTCTCCATGTATACTTAGATATATTGTATTTAGAGTGGGGGGAGGGAAATTCCCCACTCAGTTACTTCAATTAACATTCTATCTCCATAATTTCAGACAAGCCTGGTCCCATTCAGCACCTCAGGGTATCTGATGTTAGATGTGACTCAGCTCAACTTTCTTGGAAAGATCCAGAGGATAACGGTGGAGCACGTATCACTAACTTTGTGGTAGAGAAGAAGGATGCAGCAGCAGCACAGTGGGTGCCTGTGTGCTCAACCTCCAAGAAGCGCAGCATGATGCTTAAGCACCTTATGGAAGGCACATCCTACGTGTTCCGTGTTGCTGCTGAGAATCAGTTTGGCAGAAGTGAATATGTTGAGACAACAAAAGCTGTCAAAGCCATGAATCCTCTATGTAAGTACATACTTTTAACAAAGCTTAGTCTTGTAGTAAGTATTTGGGATTTTAGCGTGTCAATACTGAATTGATGACCACAAACTTTCTTTGTTACAGTCCCACCTGGACCACCAAAAGACTTGCATCATGTTGATGTAGACAAAACAGAGGTCTGGCTTAAATGGAACTGGCCAGATCGCACAGGAGGAAGTGATATCACTGGATTCTTGGTTGAGTACCAAGAGGAAGGAGAGAGAGACTGGATTGTCTTTAAAACAGTCAGTATTCCAGAGTGTCATGTGATAGGGCTTGAGGAAGGCAAGACCTACAGGTTCCGTGTGAAGACTGAGAATGCTATTGGTCTCAGCCGACCTGACACCACAGTGCCTGTCCTATGTACAGAAAAACTGGGTAAGTTATATTTTTAATTAATTAATAGTTTTTATTTTTATTATTATTCTTTGTAACAACTATTTAAATACCATGTTGTGTTTTTGTTCTTTTACAGTGCCTCCTATTGTTGAGGTTGATGTCAAACTGATTGAAGGAATAATTGTCAAAGCTGGAAGCACAATTAGGATGCCTGCCATTATGAGAGGCATACCTGTTCCCACTGCCAAATGGGTCACTGATGACACAGAAATTGTGAGCGAAGGAAATGTCAAAGTTGACACCGACAACTTCTCCACTGTGCTCTCCATTTCAGAGTGTACAAGAAATCACACCGGAATTTATCTTCTCACAGTCTCAAATTCCGCTGGAAGTAAGACTGTTGCTTTGAATATTACTGTTCTTGATGTCCCAGATGCACCAATTGGCCCTGTCAATATTCTTGAAGTCACTCCTGAATACATGCTTATTGACTGGCGTCCTCCTAAGGATGATGGTGGCAGTCCTGTCACAAACTACATTGTTGAGAAGAGAGAATCCAAGAAGGAAACCTGGGGTGGAGTGAGCTCTGGCAGCACCAGCACCAAATTAAAGATTAGCCGTCTTCAGAAGGGAGTTGAATATATTGTGCGTATCCGTGCCGAAAACAAGATTGGCATTGGTGCTGCACTTGAAAGTGCTCCTACAGTTGCCCAGCACTCATTTGAACCACCCGCTCGTCCTGGTAAACCAACCGTGTCTGACCTGTCTGAAGATTCTTTGACCCTTGGTTGGACCATGCCCTTGTATGATGGTGGCAGTCCAATCTCTGGATATTTTATTGAGCGTAGACATGTTGGAGGTAAATGGATTAGGGTGAACAAGACACCTTGCAAGGATCTCAGGTACAGAGTTCTTGGACTTTATGAGGGAACTAGTTATGAGTTTAGAGTCTTTGCAGAAAATATTGCTGGCTTCAGCGGACCTTCTCCAAACTCAGATCCTGCTAAACCTTGTCGACCAATCACTGTTCCTGGACCTCCCGTGAATCCCAGAGTGAAAGACTACAGTAAGACACATGCTGACCTGGTCTGGGTCAAACCTAACAAGGATGGTGGCAGCCCTATCTTAGGGTATGTTCTGGAGATGCAGAAGGCAGGTGGTGAATGGGAGAAATGTAAAAAAGACGACCTGATTAAAATATGTGCATTCCAAGTGAAAGGTCTTGAAGAGGGTGTTGAGTACAGGTTCAGGGTCGGAGCAGTGAACATGATTGGAGATGGTGAAACCAGAGAAATTCCAGAATCTGTCATTACTCAGGATATTGTTATTCCTCCAGAGATTGAGATGGATGCAACATGTCGCACAAATGTAACTGTAAGGGTTGGACATAACATTAACATCCAAGGCTATATCAAGGGAAGACCTGACCCAGAAGTTACATGGTCCAAGGGTGAGAACATACTGGAAAAAGACAAGCGTACCACAATCACAGTCAACCTTCCAGTTGCCCACTTGCATATCAAAGAAGCCAAGAGAACTGATCATGGTCGGTATGTTCTCAAAGCTGCCAATGACAGTGGTGAGGCAACAGCAACAGTTACAGTAAATGTTTTAGATAGACCTGGACATTGCCAGAATCTGAGGCTAACATATGTATGTAGGCATTCGTGCATGGTATCCTGGGATAATCCTGAGGACAATGGCGGCACTGAAATCACTCATTACGTTGTTGAGTTGCGTGAACCCAGTACGAGAACATGGTCTGTGATTTCGTCTGAGTGCACAAACCGTATGATCAAGGCCAAACTATTGGAAGGCCATGAGTACTTCTTCCGTGTCTCTGCAGCAAACAAATGTGGCCCTGGGCCAACAACAGAGACAAAGGTTCCAACCCTTGCCATTGACCGCATTGAGAAGCCTGGTGAACCAGAGAAATTCCATGTGACTGACATTACAAACAATTCAGTCTCTCTTAGATGGCGAAGACCTGACTATGATGGAGGATGTCCAAATCTATTCTACAATCTGGAGAGGAAAGCCAAAGATGCTGAAGAATGGGAGGAGTTGACCCCTGACACACTACTGAAAGACACATTCTTCACTGTGGAGAAATGTGTTGAGAAGCAAGTATATGTTTTCAGGGTTCAAACTGTAAATGATGGAGGAGAAAGCAACTGGGTAAAGACGAGTGAGATTGTTGTCAAAGAAGAGATCCAGAAACCAGTTATTGATCTGAAGTTTACTGGCACCACTGTGGTAAAGGCCGGTGAATCTGTCAGACTGGAAGCAGCCATCAGAGGCAAACCAATACCGGAAGTCAAATGGGTCAAAGACAAATTCACCGGTGACAATCCCAGAATTTCTTATGAAAATGGCCCTGATTATTCTAAATTCCTCATGACCAAATCTAAGCGTGGGGATACAGGAAAATATGTAATCACAGCCACAAATCCAGCTGGCAGCTTCACAGCATATGCCAACATTACTGTTTTGGATATACCTGGCCCTGTGAGGAACTTGAGGATTACTGGCATTTCAAGTGATAAGTGTAGAGTTGTTTGGGATGCACCAGCCGATGATGGTGGTTGTGAGGTTGACAGCTACATCCTGGAGAAATGTGAGACCAGAAGGATGGTTTGGTCTACATATTCTGCTTCTGTGGTCACCGACTACTGCAATGTCACCCGTCTTGTGGAGGGTAATGAATACATCTTCAGAGTCAGGGCTGAAAACAAAATGGGCACAGGTCCTCCCACAGAAAGCAAGGCTATTACTGTCAAGACACAGTTCAGTAGGCCTGGACCACCAGATACCCCAGAAATCACTAAGATTGGCAAAGAGGAAATGACAGTTGTATGGGCTCCTCCAGAGAATGATGGAGGAAAATCTATTACTGGATACATCCTGGAGAGAAAGGAGAAACGTGCAGTCCGATGGGTGCCATGTACAAAGAGCCCAATTTCAGAAAGACGAATGAAGGTCACAAACTTGATCCCCAACCACGAATATCAATTCCGTGTGAAGGCTGAAAACGAAGTCGGTTTGGGAGAGCCTAGCAAGCCCACAAGACCTGTTGCTGCCAAAGATCCAATTGGTTTGTATATCTTTCATCCTCTGTGTCTCTTTTTTATCTGCCCTTCTCTGTTTAAAAACAATGTTATTAAAAAAAATATGTCAATATTTCTGTGCCTTTTTCAGAGCCTCCTGGTCCTCCCAGCAGCTTGAAGGTGGCTGACAGCACAAAGACATGCATTACACTTGGCTGGGCCAAGCCTGTATATGATGGCGGTGCTCCAATTCTTGGATATCTTGTGGAAATGAGGGAAAAGCCTGAAGAAGAACCTGAAAAACCAGAAGAAGAACCTGCAGCTGAACCCGAAAAACCTGCAGCTGAACCCGAAAAACCTGCAACTGAACCTGAAAAACCTGAAGCTGAACCTGAAAAGGTGGAAGGTGAAAAGGCAGAGGGTGAGCTGGTAGAAGGTGAAAAGGTTGAAGAAGTCAAGGTTAAAAAGGCAAAGGACCCAGAAGCATCCTGGAAGAAGTGTAACACTAGTGGAGCTCTGGTGCTCACAGAATTCACCATCCTCAATCTGGATGAAAGGAAGCAATATCAGTTCCGTGTCTCAGCTCAAAACCAGGTGGGCTGGGGTCGCCCTGCAAGACTGAAAGATTCAGTATCACCTAAGGAAATTCTTGGTAAGCCAATGGATTAGACAGCTAATAATTACATGTGTGAAATGTTGAATTATTCTTTTCTTTCTTATTCTTGTTTTTTATTATTAGCATTAGTACTGACAGTACATTGAATTCAATTGTTTATGGTTGTCTTACTACTTGCCTTTTACAGAGGCCCCAGAGATTGATTTGGATGCAAGTCTCAGGAAGGGACTTTCTGTCAGAGCTGGATGTCCAATTAGGCTGTTTGCAACCATCAGAGGAAGACCAGCCCCTAAAGTAACATGGAAACGATTGGGTGAAGATAATGTTCTTCGCAAGGGACATGTGGATCAAGTTGATACTATGTCCTTCCTTGTAATCCCTGAAAGTACCCGCGAGGATTCAGGAAAATACTCTCTGACTCTGTCAAACTCTTCTGGGGAGAAGGCAATATTTGTCCGTGTGAAAGTATTGGGTAAGCAAATCCTGCAGGAGTATTAGTTTAATAAATTCTTTTTGGAAAATTAGAAAAGCACTCAGAGAGTGCAGACTAACACCATATTAATTCCAGACAGTGTTTTGGATCACCAAAATGTATTCATCTCTTC
Organism: Sardinella tawilis; assembly: GCA_030264315.1. Classification (NCBI taxonomy): domain Eukaryota; kingdom Metazoa; phylum Chordata; class Actinopteri; order Clupeiformes; family Clupeidae; genus Sardinella; species Sardinella tawilis. Next base: position 8,660,655 of record JASCQY010000071.1, on the reverse strand, counting down.
CTTGTCCTAATACCCACGTTATTTGAAAATTGAATCCAAATCTGTTGGGTACTTTTTTGAGTTATCTTGCACACAAACAAATTACAGACAGGCAAACAAATGCTGGCTAAAACATAACCACCTTGGCAGACGTAATAAACTATGGATTTATGCATAAATCTATGCAGTTATGCATATTAATGAATGAATTAATTACTCTTTTGTTTTAAAAAATAGACACTCCTGGGCCAGTTGGTGGACTGGAAGCTACCGATATTACAAAGACATCATGCCAGCTTGCTTGGCTACCTCCGGAAAATGATGGTGGAAGTCCTATTTTGAATTATATTGTTGATAAGCGTGAAGTTGACAGGAAGACTTGGACAAACTGCACCAATGAAATAAAGAAGACCAGCTTCAAGATCACAAACCTTACACCAGGAATTGATTATTACTTCCGTGTCATGGCAGTCAATAAGTATGGCATTGGTGTACCTAAAGATTCACCTAAGGCATACCTCGCGGCTGATGCGATGAGTAAGTAAATGACATCTGCGTGGACTGATGTAAAATACAAGTATTTTCTGGTTGAATTTTCATGTGACCATTGCCTATTTAACAGGTGAACCTGATCCACCCAAAAAGATGGATGTTTTGGATATTACAAAGAACAGTGCAACGCTGGGATGGCTGAAACCACTGAGAGATGGTGGAGCCAAAATCAATGGGTACCTTGTTGACTACCAAGAGGATGGTCAGGAGAAATGGACACCATATTCAGTTGTGAAAGACTTAACAATTGTTGTTGTTGGACTGAAAGAAAATACAAAGTACAGATTTAGAGTGGCTGCAAGAAATGCAATTGGATGTAGTCTTGCCAGAGAAGCTGAGGGAATCTTCGAGGTCAAGGAACAGCTAAGTATGTAGCAGTGCTTTCTCCTTTTTCACTTTCTCCTTTACCCACAATGTATTTTTTAATGTCTTATTATTGTAATGTATTTACATGGGTAATGTGTTTCTTTCAGTGGCACCAAAGCTTATAGTGCCAGATGTTGTCACTGTGAAGGCTGGAACTAAGATGAAAATTGAGGCAATTGTGTCTGGTAAACCCCCACCCACTACAAAATGGAAGATTGGAAATGAAGATGTATTAACCTCAGACCGTATTTCTGTGCAAAGAACTCCAAATTCAACCACTCTCATCATCAAAGATGTCACCAGGAGGGACAGTGGTTACTACAGTCTTGCTGTAACAAACAGTGTCTCAAAGATCAACCAGATCATTAGAGTCATTGTTATGGGTGCGTCTACATCATTCTCAACTGACTACTATACCAACCAAATTGGAAAGAACCATAATTGAAATAAAATCCCACTTTGACTTTTTCTTCCCATTTTTTACTGTTACAGACATTCCTGGTCCTCCTGAAGGTCCTCTTAAAATTATGGAAGTGGATACTGATGCTTGCACCTTGGCATGGAATCAACCAGAAGAGGATGGTGGAAGCAGCATCACTAACTACATTGTTGAGAAATGTGATGTATCCAGAGGTGACTGGGTCACAGCTGCAGCCGCTTGCACCCAGACCAGCTGCAGAGTTGGAAAGCTCACACAAGGAAATGAATATGGTTTCAGAGTGCGTGCAGAGAACCGTTATGGTATTTCAGAACCTATTTATTCTGAGAAGATGATTGCAAGACATCCTTTCGGTGAGTTTTCATCTACTTCGATGCACTGGGCACTCAGTAACAAACTTTTTTTCAGTAACTTTTTTGCTAGACTTCATGCCCTTATCTTGTTTATGTAGACCTTAACAGACAATCCATTCTTTGATTTCAGATACTCCTAGTGAACCAAGAAATGTCATTCTGAAGAAGATTAACAAAGACTATGTGGTCCTCGCCTGGGAGACACCGTCAACTGATGGTGGCAGCCCCCTGACTGGATACTGTATTGAACGTAAAGATAGAAACAGCTTGCTCTGGGTTAAGGCTAATGAAACCTTAATTCGTTCAACAGAATACACTTGCTTTGGCCTAATTGAAGGTCTTGAGTATACTTTCAGGGTGTCTGCCCTGAACAAGGCAGGCCAGGGTAAACCTAGCAAGCACACTGATTTCATCACAGCAAGGACTGCGGTTGGTGAGTAACTTATTTTGATAGTCCCTTTTTATGTAATAATTTTAAATAATTTAAAATGGCTCAATGATATGACACATTAATTCACTCACAGATCCACCTGGCAAACCAGAGGCCATTGATGTGACCAAAAGTTCAGTGTCTCTTGTTTGGAGTCGTCCAGAAAATGATGGAGGCAGTAAGCTCATTGGATATTATGTTGAATCACAAAAGGTACCTGAGGAGAAGTGGGTACGCCACAATGCTAACTGTCAGAATGTGAAAAAAGAGAACTTCATTGTTACTGGACTAGAGGAGGGTGCCCAATACAAATTCAGAATAATTGCAAAGACAGCAATTAATCAGAGTTTGCCCTCTGAGGAATCAGACCCCATTCCTGTGATAGCAGAAAATGGTAAGCATTCTTAAAGCAATTGCATTTCATTTAAATCTAACTTGTATGTTTGTCCAATGAAAAGGGAGTTTAATAAGGCTCTCTTTTTATTTTAGTTCCACCAAGGGTTGAGGTCAGCCTTGAGATGAAGAACTTGATCATAGTGAAGGCTGGTGCAAATGTGACACTAGAAGCTGAGGTTCATGGAAAACCATTCCCAAAGGTTTCTTGGAGGTTGAATGGCGAACCCCTTAAGTTGAGAGAAGGAGTCAAAATGAAACAGGACAGACACATGTTTAGTCTTGAACTCTTCTCTGTGACCAGAAAAGAAACTGGAGAGTATACTATTGTTGCTGAAAATCCCAGTGGATCCAAATCTGGCAACATGAGGGTGAAGGTTCTCGGTAAGTGTACCGCATGTGTGGTACTCTTGGTGAGTCTTGAACTGGTATTATTCAGAATGTTAGCTTTTGTTCATTAATTTAAGCTAAACCCATTTTTTTTATTTTCTACAGACAAACCTGGACCTCCAGCATCAGTCAAGGTCAGCCACATCTTTGCAGACCGTGTCAAACTTAGATGGGAACCACCTGCGGCTGATGGTGGATCAGAAATAACAAACTACATAGTAGACAAACGTGAAACAAGCAGAGCCAACTGGGCTCAAGTCACAGCCAATATCAGTGGACAGATTATGACCTGCTCAGTGGAGAAATTGATTGAGGGTTCTGAGTATGAATTCCGCATCAGTGCTGAAAACAAGTATGGTGTTGGGGATCCCATTGTCACTGACAGTGTAGTTGCAAAGAATCCATTTGGTAAGATTTCTCATTTTCAGTTTTTTCCACACCCCGACTTATTCTTTGTTTTATACTGTATGTACTAATCAAACACTTTTTTTTAATATTTAGGGCCTCCTGGACCTAGTGACCCTCCCATCATCACAAACATCATGTGCAACCAGATGACTGTGACATGGAAGGCACCTAAAGATGATGGCCGTGCGCCTATCCTTGGATACATTGTTGAAAAACGTGAAACTGAAGAAGTCAACTGGACTAAAGTCAATCGTAAACCAGTCATAGACAGAACTATCAAGGCAGCTGGCCTCTCAGAGGGAACAGAGTACGAGTTCAGAGTTACTGCTCTCAATAAAGCAGGCCTTGGAAAACCAAGTGACCCATCCAATTCTGCACTTGCAGTGGATCCATTGTGTGAGTAATGCATTAATTACTCTTAATGGACAGCCTTTAGGCTACACTGAAATGAAGCACTAAAATGTATACAATTTCTCCAATAGATCCCCCTGGACCCCCTGCTTTCCCCAAGGTTGTTGATTCCACACATAGCAGTATTAGCCTTTCTTGGACAAAACCAGCTTATGATGGTGGATGTGAGATCTTGGGCTACCAGGTGGAAATGAAGAGAGCAGATGCTGAGGACTGGATGAGGTGCAATGTTCCAAAGGATCTCCAAGCTACAAAGTTTGTGGTGTCCGGTCTTATGGATAACACCGAGTACCAGTTCCGTGTTATTGCTGTGAATAAGATTGGATTTGGTGATCCCAGTGAAGTCCCTGGAAATCATATGGCTAAAGACATCCTAAGTATGTGTGATCTTTATTTATTTGTTTATTTATTTATTTTATATTACGATCTGTGGAATAGATTTTTCATGGCTATTTCATTATTTTGGATTCTTATTTGTTTTACAGTTGCTCCTGAGGCCGAGCTTGACGCAGATCTTAGAAAGGCACTTGTACTCCGTGCTGGAGTTACAATGAGACTCTACGTGCCACTCAGGGGCCGTCCTGCTCCCAAAGTGACTTGGAGCAAAGTTAATGCCAATATTAAAGAGAGGGATGGACTAATGATCAACACAACAGATTGGGACACATATGTGTACTGCGAGAATGTGAACCGGTATGATGCTGGCAAATATGTCCTCTCTCTTGAAAACAGCAGTGGATCAAAGTCATACACCATTGTTGTGAAGGTCTTAGGTAAGATTGACAAATAGTAATTGTGTGTACAAACAACTGGCCAAATAAAATAATTCTAATTTCTTAAATGCTTAAAGTGGAGGTTCAGAGTCAATTTTACTAAAGCGCTATGCACTATGAAGTCCATTCACATACCCAATCTGAAGATTTGTTTACCTTGGTCGAACATTGGAAAATTGAGACTAGCAATAATTTGTCATTTGTCATTTTATTTTTTTAAAAGGACAGTGCACATTAATGGACATTGCTGTAAATGTGTCAGTGTTAGCCAGCAGGCTAATTTTCAACTGTCGTCCTTTGGCAAGATGGCAAGATAGAGCCATGGTTGACTGGTAGTAGTCAATACCAACAGGCAATCAGGCAAAAGTTGTGTTTAATCTCTTGGTGGACTTACACATTTTCCAATGCAGCGTTTTGTGAGTACATAACCTATTTATGCTACTGTAGAAGTTTGCTAAGATTACTTGCATTTTTAGAGGTGTAATTTACAAGATACATCACACATGCCAATAGCGGCTGTATTAAGGCATTCGTCAAGCTTGGCTATCTCCGTCAATGTTCGACCAAGGTAAACAAATCTTCGAATGGGGTATGTGAATGGACTTCATAGTGCATAGCGCTTTAGTAAAATTGACTCCGAACCTCCACTTTAAGTTCATGCCTGATACTATAACACTGATCATTTATGTGAATTTAATTTCCAGATACTCCTGGACCACCCCTTAATCTTGTTGTGAAGGAGACTTCAAAGAGCCATGCTTCTATAACTTGGGATCCTCCACTTATTGATGGTGGAAGCCCTGTAAAGAGTTATGTTGTTGAGAAGCGTCTAGCAGATAGAAAGGCATGGACTTGTGTTGCCCCTGAATGCAATAAAATATCATACAGGATTCCAAACTTGGAGGAAGGAAAGGCTTATTGTTTCAGAGTGTCTGCAGAGAATATTTATGGTGTTGGGGAAGGTTGTGACACTCCTGCACCAGTCAAAGCTTCAGGTGAATATTTTAGCCCCTTTTACAATAAAAAACTATTGTATTGATTCAGATGGCGCATTTAGATTACAACGTATTTTTTTACTCACATTTTGTCACCATACACAAACATCTAATTTCAGAACAACCTGGACCTGTAATGGACTTCAAGCCTGCTGAAATCACTAAAGATTCAGTCACACTTGGCTGGAAAAAGCCAGTTAGTAATGGTGGAAGCCACATTGTTGGCTACCTGTTGGAAATCAGCGAAGGGCCAGAGAAATGGAAGCAATTAATGAAATCAAAGCTCACTCAGTTCACTGTTGGCAGCCTTGAAGAGGGAAAGGAATACACTTTCAGGGTCAAAGCCATCAATGAATCATCAGAGGGTCCTCCAACTGAACTCACTGTGCTTGCTAAAGATCAGATAGGTGAGTTATCGACATTATATTATCTGTTTATTATTATGACTAATAATTGTTGCAGTTTGTTGCAATGGATGTTTTCTTTAATCAATCCATCTATTGCACATTCCAGTTCTGCCGGATGCTAACCTCAGTAAGGTGCCTGATGGCTGTTATGTGGCAAAGGAGGGCACCACTGTGCGCCTCACCATTCCTTTTGTTGGTGTGCCTACCCCCATTGCCTTATGGAAGAAGGGTGGGGTTACTCTGTCAGACAGTGGAAGGATCTGTGTTGAATCTGCTACAGGCAGCACAACTTTGCTTATCCGTGACATCCAGCGGACTGATGCTGACAAGTTCACACTTGTTCTGAGGAACAGTGGTGGCACCAAAGAGGCGACTATTGATATGAAGGTTGTTGGTAAACCAGGTCAGCCAACTGGTCCTATCAAGTTTGATGAAATCACTGCTGAGGCAATTACAGTTGAATGGGGTCCACCAAAGGATGATGGTGGCTCAGAGGTCAGCAACTACATTGTGGAGAAGAGACCCACCACAGCCAACAAGTGGGTTACTGTTGCTTCAGCTATTCAGAAGACCACCATGCGAGTTATGAGACTCCATGACGGCACCGAGTACATCTTCAGAGTGTTTGCAGAAAACAAATATGGAGTTGGCGAGTGGCTCAGATCTGAACCAGTCATTGCTAAGCATCCATTTGGTGAGTTCAACCATTTAAATAGAATGTTTGTTTGTTTTTTCAGTAGAAAAAAAAATATTTTGCCCCGTTTGAATTCACATAATTTGCTTTTTGTTACCAGACGTGCCTGATGCACCAGCACCACCAGAAATCATCAGCATTCGTCACGAGTCAGCTATTCTAACCTGGTCAGATCCAAAAGATACAGGAGGCTCACCAATTACAGGTGTGTTTTGAAATATTTTCTATTATGCATGCTCATTTAAAGCCCATTATATCCCATTATATCCCGAAAAGGGATATACTGTATTTCTGGTGAATAAGGTAAAATTGTATAGATTAAATATTTTAGTAGAGGGAATATTAATCCTTTGTATACATTTTAGGCCTTGGGCGAGAGGGGCTTGCACCACATCCCTCCCAACAAAACTTTTTTTCTATGCTGAATTTGACTGTAAACACTGAAGATTATGGAATGTATTACCTAGCTTCATTACAGTACAATAGATGACTATGCATTGTCTATGGTTTTGGAAGAAGGTGTGACATATGTGGTGTGCGTGCGTGTGTGTGTG
>JASCQY010000071.1:8600904-8653411 GCA_030264315.1 Sardinella tawilis | reverse complement strand
GGGGGTTGAATGAATAATTCAACTAAATAAATTTGACTACAACACTTCAACTCTATTGTGTTTGTTACATTAACATTATGTCCATTTCCCACAGGATATCATGTTGAATTCAAGGAAAGAAACAGTTTGATGTGGAAGAGAGCTTCCAAGACCCCTATCAGAGTGAAAGAGTGCAGAGTGACTGGTTTGATTGAAGGCCTGGAGTATGAATTTAGAGTTATTGCCATGAACAGGGCTGGTCTTGGAAAGCCAAGCAAAACCACTGAGCCTGTTGTTGCACTTGATCCTATTGGTAAGACAATAATCTTGTCAACAGCTTAAAAAAAAAGATCTTAACCATATTTTTGGTTATTAGTTATGAACTGTGTTTTTATCCCTTAGTGTGGTTTATGTGCATTACATACTCACTGTGAAATTGTTTCCCCCTTCAAGATCCTCCTGGTAAACCAGATGTCATCAATATTACAAGAAACTCAATAACCCTAATATGGACTGCACCCAAGTATGATGGAGGTCACAGACTGACTGGTTACATTGTTGAGAAATTGGAGCATCCAGGAAAGGCATGGATGAAGGCCAATCATGTAAATATCCAGGAATGTGCATACACAGTGACAGATATGACAGAGGGCTGCAAGTGTGAATTCAGGATTAGAGCAAAGAATGCTGCAGGTGCAATCAGCGTTCCATCTGAGCATACAGATATTCTTGTCTTGAAAGATGAATATGGTGAGTATATTTTGAACAGCATATACTCTTAAGAATGGAAGTACTTTTGGAGAAAAGTATCAGTGCACTAAATCATTTTAAACTTTTTACTATTTTCTTGTTACAGAGCCTCCTACTGTTGAAATTGATCCAGATATGAAGGATGGTGTCAGTGTCAGAGCTGGAGACACAATTGTAATTACTGCCTCAAGCATTCTTGGAAAACCACCCCCCACTGCTGTTTGGTCCAAGGGAGGCAGGGAATTAAAGTCATCAGATACCTGCCAAATTAAGAGCACCCCAATGTCCTCCACAATTTCCATCAAATATGCCAGCAGGAAGAACACTGGCGAGTATGTTATTACTGCAAGCAATCCATTTGGCATCAAAGAGGAGCGTGTCAAGGTCAAAGTCCTGGATGTCCCTGGACATCCAGGTCCGATTGAGATCAGTAATGTCTCTGCTGAGAAGTGCACATTGACTTGGCTGCCTCCTGAGGAGGACGGTGGATGTACAATCAAGTCTTACATTCTGGAGAAGAGGGAAACTAGTCGCCTTCTCTGGACAAAGCTTGCAGAGAATGTCATGGACTGCCGATTTGTAGCAAGCAAGCTTATTAAAGGAAATGAGTACATCTTCCGTGTCTCAGCAGTAAATCAGTATGGTACTGGAGATTCATCATTATCCGGTTCAGTCAAGATGGCTGACAGCTTCAGTGAGTTTACAATTATTTAAAATTAGAAAGAATAGTCTCACACATATTGTTGTAAGAAACATTCCTAAATCTCAGTGAACATTTTGTTTATTTATTATCATTTGTATTTTTCCTACAGAACCACCTGGTCCACCATCAAGACCAGAAATCGATAATGTGAGCAGAAATGCTGTCACTATTTCCTGGAGGAGACCTGCTATTGATGGGGGAAGTGACATTAGAGGATATTCTGTTGAAAGAAAAGAGAGGCGAGGAATGAGATGGGTGAGAGCTTGCAAGAGAACAGTGCCAGACCTTCGTTACAAAGTGCAGGGCCTGACAGAAGGAGTTGAGTATGAATTCCGTGTCACTGCTGAAAACAGGGCTGGCTTTGGAGAGCCAAGTGATGCCTCACCATCCGTCGTAACTAAGGATATTGTTTGTAAGTGATACTTTTGTTAACATTTTAAAATAATTTTATCTCAGTATCTCTCACCTAATATATTTATAATCAAACTTTCTTTTGTTTTAAAGATCCACCTGGACCTCCATCAAACCCAAGAATCACAGACACAACAAAAACTACAGCAACTTTCAACTGGGGAAGACCATTTTATGATGGTGGGCTGGATGTAACAGGATACGTTGTTGAGCACAAACGGGAAGGAGATGAAGACTGGATTGAGGATGCATCAGGGTTGAAAATAAATGAATTTGTGATCGCAAATCTTCAGGCTGGTGGGAAATACCTGTTCAGGGTGAAAGCTACCAACTCAGAGGGAACTGGTGAAGCTGGTGAAGTTGAAGGTGTGATTGAACTCGTAGACCGTGAATCTGTTCCAGACTTTGAACTTGATGCAGAGCTCAGGAAAACACTGGTTGTTAGGTCTAGAGCCTCCATCCGCATATTTGTACCAATCAGGGGACGTCCTACTCCTGAGGTGGTCTGGTCCAAGGATGATAAACCACTTAAGGGAAGAGCACATATTGATACAACTGAGTCTTATACTCTTGTGGTGATCCCAGACTGCACAAGATATGATGCAGGGAAGTACTTCTTGAGTTTGGAAAATGTTGCAGGCAAGAAGACAGGATTTGTTAATGTCCGAATCATTGATACCCCTGGACCTCCAGTCAATTTGCAACCAAGGGAAATCACTAAAAATAGCATCACACTTCAATGGGAGATTCCAATCATTGATGGAGGTTCCAAAATTACCAATTACATTATAGAACAACGTGATGCTAAAAATAAGGCCTATACATTAATTACTTCCGAGTGGCAAAAGTGTTCATACAAATTTGCAAACCTTGAAGAGGGAAATGAGTACTATTTCAGAATATCTGCTGAAAATGAGTATGGTGTTGGTGAGCCAGCAGAAACACCTGACACTGTTAGAGCTTCACAGGCACCATCTGCTCCAGAAAACCTTTATGTGACTGATGTATCTAATGAGACTGCTACTCTTGCTTGGACAAAGCCAAAACTTGATGGTGGTAACTTAATAACTGGATATGTTATTGAGGCTCAAAAGGCAGATCAAAAGGAGACTGATCAGTGGACGCATGTGACAACAATTAAAGCTCTTGACTATGTTGTAACAGATCTGATAGAAAATACAGAATACACATTCAGAATCATGGCTGTGAACAAGTCCGGCAGAAGTGACCCTCGTGAGAGTCGTCCAGTCATAATTAAGGAACAAACTGCAGCACCTCAGTTCGACCTCAGATCAGTTTACCAGAAGACTGTGATCATCAGGTCAGGAGACAACTTAAAGGTTGAAATTCCTGTTGTGGGTCGTCCAAAACCATCCGTTGTGTGGAAAAGGGAGGGCAAAGAAATTAAACAGACACAGAGAATCAACGTTGACAACACAGCAACTTCAACTATCTTGAACATCAGAGAGATTAAGAGGAAAGACGGTGGAGAGTACTCTATGGTTGGAAAGAACATCATTGGAACAGTCACTGAGACAATCACAGTTTTGATCCATGATATTCCTGGACCTCCAACAGGACCAATTAAGATTGAGGAAGTTTCTTGTGATTACGTCCTATTTTCTTGGGAAGCCCCAGAACTTGATGGTGGAGTCCCGATCAACAATTATATAGTTGAGATGAAAGAGTCTACAGGAACATCATGGATAGAGCTGGCAGCAACAGTCATTCGTACAACATTTAAGGCCGCTCGTCTGAAAACAGGAATTCAATATCAATTCCGTGTAAAAGCCCAGAATCGATATGGTATTGGCCCCTTCATAACATCAGAGTCCGTTCTTGCAGCTTATCCATTTGATGTTCCAGGACAGCCAGGAATACCCCAGGTCATTGCTTTTACTAAAGATGCAATGACAATAAGCTGGAATGAGCCTCATTCTGATGGTGGAAGCCGAATTTTAGGTTATCACATTGAGAGGAAAGAGAAGAACAGCATCCTCTGGCAAAAGGTCAGCAAGGCCCTTGTTGTTGGAAATCTCTACAAATCATCAGGTCTTGTGGATGGAATTCCATATGAATTCCGTGTCATAGCTGAGAACATGGCTGGATTGAGCAGACCAAGCAAACCATCAGAGATGACATATGCCCTTGATCCAGTTGATCCTCCAAGTCAACCGTTGGCTATTAACATTACCAGACATGAAGTGACCCTTCGCTGGGAAAAACCTGAAAATGATGGTGGTTTCTCAATCACTGGCTACACAGTTGAAAGGAAACAGTTGCCAGATGGCCGCTGGCTTAAAGCTAACTTCAGCAATATCTTGGAAACAACATTCACTGTCAGTGGACTTATAGAGGATGCCTCCTATGAATTCCGTGTTTTTGCTAGAAATTCTGCTGGTTCTGTCAGTAAGCCATCTCAGACATCTGAGGTTATTATTTGCAGAGATGACATTGAAGAGCCAAGAATTGACATTGAAGCCATTTACAATAATGTTGTTGTGGTGAGAGCAGGAGATGTCTTCACTTTGGCAGCCACTGTCACAGGAAGACCCATACCATCCCTCGTCTGGACAAAAGATGGAAAAGAGTTGGATGATGCAGCAAAAATAGAAATTAAAAGCACAGATTTTGCCACAACATTGATCAACAGAGATTCTCTGAGAATAGATGGTGGCACGTTTGCTCTTACAGCAAGTAACCCTGGAGGTTTTGCTAAGCAAGTTTTCAATGTGAAAGTTCTTGATAGGCCTGGACCTCCTGATGGCCTCAGAGTTACTGACGTGACTACTGAGAAATGTGTCTTGAATTGGTTGCCACCCTCACATGATGGTGGTGCCAAGATTGAGCACTACATAATTGAAAAGCGTGAAACAAGCAGAATTGCATGGACGAATGTGGCATCAGATCTAAAGGTCAACCGTTACAAGGTAACCAAACTGCTAAAAGGCAATGAATACATTTTCAGAGTGATGGCTGTGAACAAGTATGGTGTTGGAGAGCCCATTGAATCAGTTCCAACACTTGCAACCAATCCATATGTACCAACTGATCCTCCACAACAACCTGAGGTGACTACAATTACTAAAGATTCAATGGTTGTCTGCTGGGGACACCCTGAAAACAATGGTGGAAGCAATATCAATACCTATGTAATTGAAAGAAGGGACAAGACTGGTCTACGATGGGTCAAATGTAACAAGAGGACTGTGACTGATCTACGATTCAAAGTCTCTGGACTTACACCAGGACATGAATATGAATTCAGAATTCTGGCAGAGAATGCTGCAGGTTTGAGCTTACCAAGTCCAGAAAGTCCATTCTATAAGGCATGTGACACAGTGTTCCAACCCGGACCAGTCGGCAATCCTAGAGTTCTAGATACAACAAAGTCCTCCATTACTCTTGCTTGGAACAAACCTGTCTATGATGGCGGCTCTGACATCACAGGATATATGGTTGAAACTTGCTTACCTGAGGAAGATGAATGGACAATTGTCTCTCCTAAGGGTGGATTAAAAGCAACCTCATTTACAATTACTGGACTGAAGGAAAATCAGGATTATAAAATCAATATTGCAGCACTTAACTGTGAAGGAGTGGGTGAGCCTACAGCTGTGCCAGGAACACCAAAGGCAGAGGATAGGCTCATTGTTCCAGAAATTGAGCTTGGTGCAGAGCTCAGAAAGATTGTTGTCCTCCGTTCTTGCAGCACACTTAGACTCTTTGTTCCCATTAGGGGAAGACCTGCTCCTGAGATCAGATGGACAAGAGAAAACGGGGAGCCACTAGAAAGAGCCAACATTGAAAATACATCATCATTTACATCAGTCATGGTTGAAAATGTTGATCGCTTCGATAGTGGAAAATACATGTTGACAGTGGAAAATTGCGCTGGAGTGAAAACAGCATTTGTAAATGTCAGAGTCCTTGATACCCCTGGTGCACCACAGAATCTTACCATTAAGGAAATTACAAAGGATTCTGTTTCTCTTCTATGGGACCCTCCTATTATTGATGGTGGATCCAGGACAAGGCATTACATCGTGGAAAAACGTGAATCTCAAAGAAAAGCATACTCTACTGTAAATGCCAGCTGTCCTAAAACTAGTTGGAGAGTTGGAGATCTAAAGGAGGGTAAGAGCTACTTCTTCAGAGTATTGGCAGAGAATGAATTTGGTATTGGTCTGCCAGTGGAAACTACAAATTCAATTAGGGTCTCTGAAAAGCCTCTTCCACCAGGAAAAGTTACTCTCAGAGAGGTCACAGGCACCAGTGTTACATTATCTTGGGAAAGGCCTGATCATGATGGAGGTAGTCGTATCTCGGGATACATTGTTGAGATGCAAGGAAAAGGCAGTGATAAATGGACCCAGTGCGCAGTTGTGAAAACAACTTCAGCTGTCGTAGCTGGCCTGACACAAGGGGAAGAGTACTCCTTCCGTGTTTCAGCAACCAATGAGAAAGGAGTAAGTGATCCTCGCTTATTAGGCGTCCCAGTTGTGGCTAGAGATATTGTTATCACTCCAACATTCAAGCTTTTGTTCAACACCTTCAGTGTTTTAGCTGGTGATGACCTCAAGATTGATGTGCCATATGCTGCTCAACCAAAAGCAGCTGTAACATGGCTCAAAGATGGTGTTGTTCTGAAAGAAACCACAAGAGTCAATGCAGAAGTTACTGACAATAACCTACGTCTTGTAATCAAGGAGGCAACAAGAGATGATGTTGGCAAGTACACCATTAAACTTTCAAACACTGCAGGAGAGGCCGCGACAGATATTTCTGTTCTTGTTCTGGACAAGCCTGGTCCCCCAACTGGCCCCATCCAGATTGATGAGGTCACAGCTGACAGCATGACTTTGACATGGCAGCCTCCTGAATATGACGGCGGCTGCACCATCAACAACTACATTGTGGAAAAGAGAGACACCTCAACAACAAACTGGCAGATTGTGTCTGCAACTGTAGCAAGAACAACCATTAAAGCAGCTAGGCTTAAGACTGGCTGTGAATATCAGTTCAGAATTGCAGCGGAAAACAGGTATGGAAAGAGTTCTGTACTGGTGTCTGATGCAATGGTTGCTCAATATCCATTTGAAGTCCCTAGTGCTCCTAGTATTCCTATAGTTGAGGCTGCAACAAAGGAGACCATGCTTGTTGCATGGAACCAGCCAGGCAGTGATGGTGGAAGCAAGATTATTGGATATCATCTGGAAGGTAAAGAAAGAAACAGCATTCTTTGGGTGAAACAAAACAAGCAAATCATCCCAGAAACTAAATTCAAAGTTCTTGGCCTGGAGGAAGGCATTGAATATGAATTCAGAGTGTATGCAGAAAATATAGTTGGTCTAAGCAAATCCAGCAAAGTGTCAGAAATACAAGTTGCCAGAGATCCTTGTGAACCACCAGGCAAGCCTGAAGCAGTGATTGTTACTAGAAGTGCTGTGACCCTCAGATGGACCAAGCCAGAATTTGACGGTGGTATCAAAATCACTGGCTATTTGGTTGAGAAGAAGGAGGCTGGTGGTCGATGGATGAAGGCCAGCTTCACCAACATCATTGAAACAGAATTTGTTGTTACTGGTCTGGTTGAGGATCAGATATATGAATTCCGCGTCATTGCAAGAAATGCTGCTGGAGTATCTAGTGTGCCATCACCAAGTACTGGAGAAATCACAGCTAAAGATGAAGTTGATCCACCACAGATAGAGATTGACTCGAAATACGCCTCAGTCCTTGTAGTTAATGCTGGAGAATCATTCAGAATTGATGCTGCTATTCAGGGAAAACCTGTACCTACAGCCTACTGGCTGAAGGGCGGTGAAGAGGTCCCACTTACAGCACGCCTTGAGATTAAAAACACAGATTTCACTGCTTCTCTGATCGTAAAGGAAGCCATTCGTGTTGATGGAGGTCAATACACTCTCCTTTTGAAGAATGTTGGTGGAGAGAAATCTGTTAATATAAACGTTAAAGTATTAGACAGACCTGGTCCACCTGAAGGACCAATTCAAATCTATGGAGTGACAAGTGAAAAAGCTAGCATTTCTTGGAAACCACCACAACAAGATGGAGGTGCTGATATATCCCATTACATAGTTGAGAGAAGAGAGACAAGCAGATTAGTTTGGACTAGAGTGGAATCTAAAGTTCAAACTCTTAACTTCAAGATCACAAAACTTCTCCCTGGTAATGAGTACATTTTCAGAGTGATTCCTGTGAACAAGTATGGCGTTGGTGAACCTTTGGAATCAGATCCAGTGATTGCTACCAATCCATTTGTTGCACCAAGTGCACCAACAGGTGTTGAAGTGTCTAATGTCACAAAAGATTCGATGGTTGTAACCTGGGAAAGACCAACAAATGATGGTGGCAACCCAATTTCAGGATTTGTCATTGAAAAACGTGACAAAGAGGGAGTGCGCTGGACAAGATGCAACAAGCGTGTAATAAGTGAACTTCGGTTCAGGGTTGCAGGGCTGACTGAGAACCGCAGCTATGAATTCAGAGTTTCAGCTGAAAACGCAGCTGGAGTTGGAGCACCAAGTGCCGCAACTCCTTATGAAAAGGCACTTGATCCCATTTTCAAACCTGGCCCACCAAACAATCCCAAAGTAATTGACACTTCACGGACATCTGTGGTCCTTTCATGGGGTAAACCTATCTATGATGGTGGCTGTGAAGTTCAAGCATACATTGTAGAAGCCTGTGATGTTGTAGCTGATGAATGGGAAATGTGCACTCCACCTATGGGAATTACACAGACAAGATTTGAAGTTAAGAAACTTTTGGAAAAGCATGAATACAAATTCAGAATCTGTGCAATAAACAAAATGGGTGTTGGTGAGAGTGCTGATTTGCCTGCACCAGTCCTTCTTGAAGAAAAACTAGAAGCACCAGACCTTGACCTTGACGCCGAGCTCAGAAAGATGATTAATGTCAGGGCCGGAAGCACCTTGCGGGTATTCATTCCTATAAGAGGTCGTCCAGCACCTGAGGTCAAATGGGGAAAAGTTGATGGTGACATGAAAGAATCAGCTCAAATTGACACCACAAGCAGTTATACTTCACTTGTTATTGAAAGTGTTGATAGATTTGACAGTGGAAAATACACTGTGACTGCTGAGAATGCAAGTGGCGTGAAATCTGTTTTCGTCAGTGTGCGCGTGCTGGACACCCCTAGTCCTCCTCAGAACTTTACGGTCAAGGAGATCACCAGAAATTCCATCA
Organism: Sardinella tawilis; assembly: GCA_030264315.1. Lineage (NCBI taxonomy): Eukaryota > Metazoa > Chordata > Actinopteri > Clupeiformes > Clupeidae > Sardinella > Sardinella tawilis. The sequence continues at coordinate 8,644,335 of JASCQY010000071.1, read as the reverse complement.
CTCTCACTTGGGAGCCACCTGCATTAGATGGCGGTGCAAAGATAAAACATTACATTGTTGAGAAGAGGGAGACCACAAGGAAAGTGTACTCTCCAATTGTGACTTGCAACAGGATGTCATGGAGAATAGATGGACTCCAAGAGGGTCAAAACTACTTCTTCAGAGTTCTTGCTGAAACTGAGTTAGGCATTGGGTTACCAGCTGAAACTCCTGAGCCACTCAAGATCTCAGAGGTCCCTCAACCACCTGGTAGGATGTCAGTTGTGGATGTTACAAGAAAGACTGTTACTCTGGCTTGGGAGAAGCCTGATCATGATGGAGGCAGTAAAATTAGTCACTATGAAGTTGAGATGCAAGTGAAGGATAGTGAAAAATGGTCTTTGTGTGCTCAGGTGAAGGCACTTGAAACTCTAGTTAGTAATTTGGCCCAGGGTCAGGTATACACATTTAGGGTCATTGCTGTTAATGACAAAGGAAAGAGTGATCCCAGAGTCCTTGGTAGTTTTGTGGAGGCAAAGGACTTAGTCATCTTACCTGCTGTCCGTCCAAGATTCAGCACCTACAGTGTTCAAGTTGGCTATGACCTCAAAATAGAAGTTCCAATTGCTGGACATCCAAAGCCAACCATCACCTGGACTAAAGATGGCACAGCTCTAAAACAGACCACAAGGGTGAATGTTGCAGACAGTGCAAACCTCACCATTCTCACCCTTAAAGATGCAACTAGAGATGATGGTGGCATGTACAACATTTCTGTAGTCAATACTTTGGGCCAAGCTGAAGCCAGTATTGAAATTGTAACACTTGACAAACCTGGTCCTCCAACAGGCCCAATCAGGATTGATGATATTAGTGCTGAAAGTATTACCTTGTCCTGGGACCCACCAGAGTACACTGGAGGCTGCCAAATTTCAAATTATGTTGTTGAGAAGAGAGACACAACTACCACCAACTGGGTTACAGTGTCTGCTACAGTTGCAAGAACAACACTGAAGGTGGCAAATCTGAAAACTGGCGCTGAATATGTGTTCAGAATCTGCTCTGAGAACAGATATGGCAAAAGCCATGCCATTGATTCGGAACCTGTTATTGCCCAGTATCCTTTCAAAGAGCCTGGACCTCCAGGTACTCCATATGTGTCTGCATACACAAAGGAGTCCATGGCAGTGGAATGGCATAAACCAATATCAGATGGTGGCAGTGTTATTCTTGGCTATCACCTTGAAAGAAAGGAGAAGAATAGCATTCTGTGGACGAAGATTAACAAGACTCTCATCCAAGACACAAGATTCAAAACCTCCCCATTAGAAGAGGGTATTGAATATGAGTACAGAGTGTATGCTGAGAACATTGTCGGTATCGGTCAGTGTAGCAAAGTGTCTGAGGGCTGTGTGGCACGTGATCCTTGTGACCCACCTGGTACACCTGTAGCCATTGTTGTGACCAGACACTCAGTAAGACTGCGCTGGACTCCTCCTGAATATGATGGTGGCAGCATGGTCACTGGATATGTTGTGGAGAAACGAGATCTTCCAGATGGTCGCTGGATGAAGGCAAGTTTCACAAACATCAAAGAAACTGAATTTTCAGTTGAAGGACTAACAGAAGACTCCAAGTATGACTTCAGGGTAATTGCCAAAAATGCCGCTGGTGCAGTCAGCAAGCCATCAGAAAGCACTGGTTCAATCACAGCAAAGGATGAAGTTGAACCACCAACATCTGAAATTGACTCCAAGTTCAGCCAGATCATGGTTGTAAATGCAGGTGACACATTCACACTTGAAGCTGATGTGCAAGGCAAACCACTGCCCATGATTCAGTGGTTCAAGGGTGATGAAGAAGTTGAAATGTCTGCCAGATGTGAAACCAAGAACACAGATTTCAAAGCAGTACTTGTGGTTAAAGATGCCATCAGAATTGATGGAGGACAGTACACTCTTCATCTTTCCAATGTAGCTGGCACTAAAACTGCAGCCTACAACGTGAAAGTTCTTGATAGACCAGGGCCTCCAAAAGGACCTCTGACTGTTTCTGGTGTGACAAGTGAAAAATGCTCTCTGTCTTGGCTTCCACCACAACATGATGGTGGCAGCAGTATCCATCATTATGTCATTCAAAAGAGAGAAACAAGTCGTCTTGCATGGACTGTAGTTAATAGTGAATGTGGAGCGACTATGTTCAAAGTTACCAAACTCCTTAAAGGAAATGAATACATTTTCCGTGTTATGGCTGTTAACAAGTATGGTGATGGTGAACCTCTTGAATCTGCACCAGTGATTATGAGAAATCCATTTGTTGCTCCTGATCCACCTAAAGAAGTTGAAATCACCAACATTTCCAGAGATTCCATGACTGTCTGCTGGAGCCGATCAGAGAACAATGGTGGCAGTGAAATTACTGGGTACATTGTGGAGAAGAGAGACAGAGCAGGAGTTAGATGGACAAAGTGCAACAAGCGTAGAGTGACAGATCTACGTTTCAGAGTAACTGGACTCTCAGAAGATCATGAATATGAGTTTAGGGTGTCAGCAGAGAATGCAGCTGGACCTGGACAACCAAGTCCAGCAACTGTTTACTTCAAAGCCTGTGACCCAACATTTAAACCTGGCCCACCCACAAATCTCAATCTACTTGATACTACTAAAAATTCCGTCTCTGTGGCATGGAGCAGACCTATCTACGATGGTGGCTGTGAAATTCAGGGATATGTTGTGGAGATCTGCAAAGCTGATGAGGAGGATTGGACTGTCTGCACGCCATCAACTGGAATAAAAGCCACTAAATTTACCATCACTAAGCTCATAGAGCACCAGGAATATAAAGTTCAGGTTTGTGCAATTAACAAAGAAGGAGTTGGTGAACCAGTTGCCCTTCCTGCAACAGTCAAACCTGTAGACAACATGTTTGCTCCAGAGATAGAGCTTGATGGAGATTTGAGAAAAGGTATAGTTGTTCGTGCTGGAGGATCTATGAAAATCAGTATTCCTTTCAAAGGACGTCCTGCTCCTGAAATTAACTGGACCAAAGATGATGGAGACCTTCCTGAGAGGGCTCAAGTTGAAAAAGCCCTGGATTACACTGTAGTATCACTTGACATGATTGACAGAAATGATGCTGGAAAATATACCCTGAATTTGGAAAATAACAGTGGTTCAAAGTCAGCATTTGTTAATGTTAAAGTCCTGGACACTCCAGGCCCACCTCTGAATCTCTCTGTGAAGGACATAACAAGGAATTACATAACTCTGACTTGGGAACCCCCAGCTATTGATGGCGGTGCCAAAATCAAGAACTATGTTGTGGACAAACGTGATTCAACCAGACATGGCTATACCAATATCACTACCAAATGCACCAAGACAACTATCCGTATTGGAGATCTTGTTGAGGGTGGCATTTATTACTTCAGAGTTATGGCTGAGAATGAATTTGGAGTTGGATTACCTGCTGAAACTGAAGATGCAGTTAAGACATCGGAGGCCCCTCTATCTGTTGGTAAAGTCACTCTAACTGATGTCACAAAAACTACAGCCTCATTGTCATGGGAGAAGCCAGACTTTGATGGTGGTAGTAGAATTCAGGGATACTATATAGAAATGCTACCTACAGGATCAGAAGAATGGGTTATAGCAGCAACAACTAAGACTTGTGAGGGAACCATCAGTGGGCTGAGAACTGGCCAGGAGTATCAATTTAGAGTGTCAGCATTTAATGAGAAGGGAAGAAGTGACCCAAGACCATTACTTGCCCCTGTTGTCATTCAAGATGTCACTGTGGCACCCCATCTTAAGTTGACTGTAAACACATTCAGTGTTCAGGCTGGCAATGACTTGAAAGTAGAGATACCATTATCTGGTCGACCAGCACCAAAGATTACATGGGCTAAAGAAGGACAGGCTCTCAAAGAAACAACTAGATTGAATGTCTCTACCACAGCAACAGCAACTATTCTCCGTCTCAAGGATGCCAACAGAGAGGATTCAGGCAAATACACCATCACAGCTGTTAATACTGTAGGAACAGTTACAGAGGAAATTGGAATAATAATTCTTGACAAGCCTGGACCTCCAGTTGGACCAATTAAAATTGATGAAATCAGCGCAAATTATGTCTGTCTCTCTTGGGAGCCACCGGTTTATACTGGCGGCTGTCAAATCAATAACTACATTGTGGAAAAACGTGACACTACAACCACCAACTGGCAAATTGTGTCTGCAACTATTGCACGTACCACAATCAAAGTGTCTAAGCTGAAGACTGGGTCAGAATATCAGTTTAGAATTTCAGCTGAAAATAGATATGGAAAGAGTCCCGCCATTGATTCAACACCTGTTGTTGTACAATATCCTTTCACTGTTCCATCAGCCCCTGGCACTCCTGAAATCACATCAGTGACTAAAGATCACATGGTTGTTGAATGGAAGCCCCCTCCTAACAATGGAGGCAGTCCAGTTCTTGGCTATCATGTTGAACGTAAAGAGAAAAACAGTATACTTTGGACTAAGTTGAACAAACTTTTGATCCCTGATACTAGACTGAGAACTAATGGTATTGAAGAGGGTATTGAGTATGAATACAGAGTCTATGCTGAAAACATTGCTGGAATTAGTCCAGCAAGCAAAATGTCAGAGATCACTGTTGCTCGAGACCCATGTGATGCACCTGGTACCCCTGAAGCTATTGATATTACAAGGAACCATGTAACACTTCAATGGACAAAGCCACAATATGATGGTGGTAGCATCATTACAGGATATATTGTTGAGAGAAAGAAGCATCCTGACACTCGCTGGATGAAGGCCAGTTTTACTAATATCATTGATACTCAGTTCACATACACAGGTCTGACAGAAAATGCTGTGTATGAATTTAGAGTTATTGCAAGAAATGCAGCAGGTACGCTCAGTAAACCATCTGGAAGCACTGGAGAAATCACAGCAAGAGATGAAATTGAAGCACCTACAATTTCACTGGACATAATGCCCATTACAGTTCATGCAGGTGAAAGCTTTGCTCTTGATGCTGAAATTGCTGGAAAGCCAGTTCCTGAAGTTACGTGGACACGAGATGGCAAAGAAGTTGATAATGCCACACCAAGAGTAGAGATAAATACTACTCTTCAACGCAGTGTTCTCACAGTCAAAGACTGCATTAGGGTGGATGGTGGGCATTTCGTACTGAATCTCACCAATGTTGGAGGCACAAAATCTGTTGCAGTTAATGTTAAAGTTCTTGACAGACCTGGTCCACCTGAGGGACCATTGAAAGTAACAGGTGTCCGAGCAGAGAAATGCTATCTCCACTGGGGCCATCCACCACATGACGGTGGTGCAAGCATATCCCATTACGTTATTGAGAAGAGAGAGACCAGTCGTTTATCTTGGACTGTTGTGGAACCCAAAATCCAAGCAATTAGTTACAAAGTGACCAAGCTCCTGCCAGGAAATGAGTACATCTTTAGAGTCATGGCAGTAAATAAATATGGAGTTGGCGAGCCTCTAGAGTCTGATCCTGTCATTGCACGCAATCCATTCGTACCACCTGGTCCACCTTCAACACCTGAGGCGAGTGCCATAACAAAGGATTCAATCGTTGTGACATGGGAGCGCCCTGATGAGGATGGAGGTTCAAAGATTGACGGTTACGTCCTCGAAAAGCGTGACAAGGAAGGCATCCGTTGGACAAAGTGCAACCGCAAGCGTCTCACAGCTTGTCGTTTCAGGGCAGCTGGATTAAACGAGGGACATTCTTATGAATTCAGAGTATCTGCAGAGAATGCAGCTGGGGTTGGAACACCAAGTAAGCCATCAGAATATTACAGAGCCTGTGATGCAACATACCCTCCTGGTCCTCCAAATAATCCCAAAGTAACTGACCACTCCAGCACCACTGTGTCGCTTGCATGGAGTAGACCTATTTATGATGGTGGTGTATCTGTCTCTGGATACATGGTTGAAGTGAAAGACGTCTCAGAAGACGAATGGACAATTGCTACTCCACCTTCTGGTGTGCAAGCAACCCATTATACCGTTAAGAAATTGAGGGAAAATGCAGAGTACAACTTCCGTATCTCTGCTATAAACAGTGAAGGAGTTGGAGAGGCTGTAGATCTTCCACAACCTGTGGTTGCAGCAGAAAAACTTGAGGCCCCTGAGATCGAGCTTGATGCAGACCTTAGAAAGATGGTCAATGTCCGTGCAAGTGGATCATTGAGGCTCTTTGTCACCATCAAAGGAAAACCTGAACCTGAGGTGAAGTGGAGTAAGGCTGATGGAACTTTGACAGAGCGTGCACAGATTGAAGTTACCAGCTCTTACACCATGCTTGTTGTTGACAATGTTGATAGGTTTGATACTGGTAAATATGTCTTAACTCTTGAAAACAACAGTGGCACTAAATCTGCCTTCATTAATGTGAGAGTGCTAGATTCACCAAGTGCACCCGAAAACTTTGAAGTCAAGGATATCAAGAGAGATTCAGTGCAACTATGCTGGGAGCCACCTCTTATTGATGGTGGAGCTAAAATAACCCATTACATTGTGGAGAAGAAAGAGTCTAACAGAATGACATTCACAAGTGTGACAAACAATTGTGTGAGGAATTCTGTCATAGTTTCTGATCTTAAAACAGGAGATGTTTACTTCTTCCGTGTATTGGCTGTTAATGAGCTTGGTGTTGGTTTGCCAGCAGTAACTCCAGAGCCAGTCAAAATCTCTGAAGCGCCTTTACCTCCAGGCAAAGTCACACTTGTTGATGTTACTCGTCACAGTGCAACTCTTGCATGGGAAAAACCAGATCATGATGGAGGTAGTAAAATTACAGGCTACACTGTGGAAATGCTTGTCAAAGGAGCTGAGAAATGGAATGTATGTGCCACAGTTAAAGCACTGGAGGCAACCATCGAGGGATTAACTACAGGAGAAGAGTATTCATTCAGAATCACAGCTTTGAATGACAAAGGCAAGAGTGACCCTAAACCACTTGGTGCCCCTGTCGTTGCACAAGACATTACAGCCGAACCTACAATAAACCTACTTTTCAACACTTACAGTGTAAAGGCTGGTGATGACCTCAAAATAGATATTCCATTCAGAGGCAGACCTCAACCAGAAGTCTCATGGAAAAAGGATGGCCAAGTCCTGAAGCAGACAACTAGAGTAAATGTTATGTCATCTGCTACATCATCAAAAATAACAATCAAGGAAGCTATAAGAGAGGATAAGGGCAAATATGAAATCATATTGACAAACTCAATTGGTACTAAGTCAGCTGAAATTACAGTGGTTATTCTGGATAAACCAGGCCCACCTGGTCCAATCAAACTTGATGAAATCAGTGCTGACAGTGTAACATTGTCATGGGACCCACCTGTGTATGATGGAGGTTGCCAGATCAACAATTATGTTGTTGAGAAGAGAGATACCACCACTACAAACTGGCAAATAGTATCAGCCACTGTTGCCAGGACATCTATTAAGGTTGCTCGTTTGACACAAGGAAATGAGTATCAGTTCCGTGTTGCTGCAGAAAACCGTTATGGTAAGAGCCATGCTGTGGATTCTGCTCCTATTATTGCACAATACTCCTTTACACCTCCTGGTCCTCCAACAAGCCTCCAAGTTGCACATGCAACCAAGTCAGGTATGCTAGTAACATGGGGTAGACCTGCAAGTGATGGTGGTAATGATATAATCGGATATCACATTGAAGGAAAAGAACACAGCAGTATTTTGTGGACAAAGCTGAACAGAGGTCTCATCACTGAAACTCAGTTCAAGGCAACTGGAATTGAAGAGGGCCTGTCATACCAGTATCGTGTCTATGCTGAGAATATGGCAGGCATTGGACCTTGCACAAAGGCCTGTGAGCCTGTTGCCGCCAGAGACCCATGTGATCCACCAGGTCAACCTGAGGTCATTAACATTACTCGAACAACTGTTTCTCTGACATGGACCCCACCTGAATACAATGGTGGTGCTATGGTGACTGGTTACATTGTTGAGCGCAGGGAACTACCAGATGGTCGCTGGCTCAAGTGCAATTTCACGAATCTCCAGGAAACATACTTTGATGTAACAGGCCTCACAGAGGATGTAAGCTATGACTTCCATATTATTGCCAAGAATGCTGCTGGACTGCTTAGCGAACCGTCAAAGGGCACAGGATCTATCACAGTTAAAGATGATGTTGAGGCACCATGCATCACATTAGAAGACAAATTCAGATCGCTGGTGGTTGTTAAAGCTGGAGATATACTGAGAATTGATGCTAGTTTCACTGGTCGTCCCATCCCAGTAATTTCTTGGGCAAAGGATGGAAAGGAAATTGAAGCTAAGGCCAGATGTGAGATTTCATCAACACATGCTACATCAACATTAGTTGTCACAGACAGCATCAGAAGGGATACAGGCCAATATGTCCTTACTCTACAAAATGTTGCTGGCACTAGATCAATAGCAGTTAACTGTAAAGTACTTGATCGTCCAGGGCCAGCTGCAGGACCACTGTCAGTCTCTAACATGACTGCAGAAAAATGCACACTGTCATGGGGACTTCCACAAGAAAACGGTGGTGCAGAAATTCAGTATTTCATTGTAGAGAAACGTGAAACAAGTCGCCTGGCCTGGACACTGGTTTACGGAGACATGAAGGCTACAACTTGCAAAGTAACCAAACTGCTCAAGGGAAATGAGTACATCTTCAGGGTGAGAGGAGTCAATAAGTATGGAACTGGTGAACCACTGGAAAGTGATCCTGCCACGGCAAGGGATCCATTCACAGTGGCAGATGCACCTACAAATGTGGAAGTCACCAGTGTCACAAGTGAGGCCATGACTATTTGCTGGGAAAGACCGGAGTCTGATGGAGGAAGCAGTATTTCCGGCTATGTGATTGAGAAACGCGAGAAGACTGGTCTTCGTTGGTGTCGTGTGAACAAAAAACCAGTATACGACTTAAGAGTCAAAGCATCCAATCTCCGAGCAGGATGTGAATATGAGTACCGTGTCTTTGCTACCAATGCTGCTGGCTTGAGTCTCCCAAGCACACCTTGTCCCTTGACAAAGGCAGAAGATCCGTTGTTCCTGCCATCTCCACCAGCTAAACCTAAAGTTGTTGATTCAACAAAAAATACTGTTACTCTTTCCTGGAACAAACCATTGTTTGATGGTGGATCTCCAATCACAGGATATCGTGTAGAATACCAGAAAACAGATGATGATGAATGGATTGTTGCAGTTCAGAACACAAAGAACACAGAATTTACTGTTGTGGGACTTACCTTTGGAATGGAATATCTCTTTGCAGTCAGATCTATTAACAAGATTGGCCCAAGTGAATATAGCCAACCTACAGATCCCACGGTGGCTAAAGAGAAAGAGGATGAACCCATTTTCCTTATTGGTAATGAAATGAGGAAGACATTGATCGTCAAAGATGGTAGCTCCTTTACTATGAGAGTGCCATTCAAAGGCAAACCTGTCCCACATGTAATGTGGAACAAGGCAGATGTTGACCTCAGAGTAAGGGCAACAATTGATACCACAGACACTTGCACATCAATAACAGTTGAGCAAGCAACAAGATACGATTCAGGAAAATATGTTGTGACACTCCAGAACGTGGCTGGATCCGCAACACTGAACTTAAACGTCAAAGTCCTCGACTCGCCTGGTCCACCAAAACACATTGAAGTCAAGGAGGTAACCAAAAACTCTGCAACTATTACATGGGATACACCTGACAATGAAGGCGGAGGTCCTGTGAAGAACTATCTTGTTGATATCAGAGAGGCCAGCAAAAAGGGATGGACTAGACTGACAGAAAGTTGCCCTAGGATGACATACAAAGTGGCTGATCTGAAAGAGGGAAATGTATACTATTTCAGAATCACTGGTGAAAATGAATATGGCATTGGTGTGCCATCTGAAACCAAGGAAGGAACTAAGATGTCAGGTATGTGCAAGTACTTATGTTTAAGTTTAGAACTTTGTCATAGCTTTATTTTATAATTATTTCCTTAATTGATTTTTTTTTCTTCCTGCAGAAAAACCAAGCCCACCACCAAAACTCGCAGTGACTGAGGTTACTAAGGATAGTGTTGCTCTTGCATGGAGCAAACCAGAACATGATGGAGGAAGCCGTATCACTGGATATCTTGTGGAAGCACTTGAGAAGGGAGAGCAGAAGTGGGTGAAATGTGGTGTTACCAAATCCATCTACTTTGTTGTCAGTGGTTTGAGAGAAGGTGTAGAATACTACTTCAGAATTCGTGCAGAAAACCATGCCGGCCTGAGTGATGTCAAGGATATGTTCCATCCTGTCCTTGTGAAAGATCAGCTGGGTAAGTAAAAGCACAAAGAAAGCTTCACTATTTCATATATTGTATTCAAACAATGAATAATATTTGCTTTACTGTTTCTTTTACAGAATCCCCAGAGATCATCATGAAGGACATTCCCCACAATACTGTCTATGTTAAAGCTCGATCAAACCTTAAGGTGGAGATCCCACTTACTGGCAAACCAATGCCTAAGGTGACTCTCACCAAGGATGATGTTGTTCTTAAGTCAACACTGAGATTCAATTCTGAAGTTACTCCAGATAGCCTCATCATTACACTGCGGGAGAGCGCTGCTGTTGATGCTGGAAGATATAACATCACTGCATCAAATTCAAGTGGAACAACCAAGTCTTTTGTCAATATCGTGGTCCTTGATAGACCAAGTGTCCCAATTGGACCTATTGAGATATATGATGCCACAGAAGACAGCGTTAGCCTGAAGTGGCTTCCACCAGCATATGATGGTGGCAGCCCAATCACCAACTACATCGTTCAGAAACGTGAAACAACCACTGCTAACTGGGTTGATGTATCATCAGCCGTTGCAAGGTGCACAATTAAGATCATGAAATTGCATACTGGAGTTGAGTATCAGTTCAGAGTCCGTGCCGAGAATCGACTTGGTATTAGTGAACACCTTGACTCTCCAACTGTCACCGTAAACCTCCCCTACAGTGAGTAATACCACTGCACTTAATTTTTATACCATTTTGTTCAATTTTAATTATGCAATATGTTAAAAAAACTCTAATCTAACTATGTCATGTTTAATTGTTTTCCTATTCAAGCTCTTCCTGGAGCACCTTCTGCACCAGTTATCTCACATGTCACAAGGGAGAGCATCACTGTTAACTGGAAAGAGCCCTCATCTGATGGTGGAAGCCATGTATTTGGATATCACCTCCAGATGAAAGATAAAAACAGCATTCTTTGGCAGAAGGTTAACAGAACTGTTATCCGTGCCACTCACTTCAAAGTAATTAATATTAATCCTGGCCTCATCTATGAGTTCAAGGTTGCTGCTGAAAATGCTGCAGGCATTGGTGAAGTCAGCAAGATATCAGATGCTGTCCTGGCAATTGATGCCTGTGGTAAATACAAACATTTTTAAAATAATGTACTCTATACTCGTCAAATATCTCCCTGTGCATTATATGTGAATTTGAATATAATTGCTGTTTAGCATATTAAACATACTAATACTATTGTGTGTTGATTTTTTCAGAGCCACCAACTGATGTTCGTGTCACTGACATTACAAAGAACTCAATCACACTGGCCTGGCAGAAGCCATCCTATGCTGGCGGAAGTAAAATCACTGGCTACATCATTGAGAAGAGAGATGCACCAAATAGTAGATGGACTAAAGCTAATTTGGCAAATGTATCTAGTCAAAGATTCACTGTGCAAGGTCTAACCCAGGATGAGTCCTATGAATTTAGAGTCATGGCTAAGAATGCAATTGGCTCCATCAGCAATCCATCAAGTATTGTTGGACCAGTTACATGTGTTGACACATTCGGTAAGACTTACAGTGTTGATAGTGATGCTATAATATTTCTTTAGTAGTAATATTTTAATGCACCGCAGATGGCATTTCACAAATTTGAGAATCTTAAATTTTATTTTCTAGGTGCCCCTGAGATTATAATGCCTCAAGAATATATGGAGACTGTGAAGCAAAAGGCTGGAGCCACATTTGAGCTTAAAGTTGGGCTGATTGCCAAGCCTCAGCCAACAATTGAATGGTTCAAAGATGGCAAAGAGCTGGAGTCTAGTGCACAGATAACTATCAAGCACACATTTGAGTCTACAAGTCTCATCATGAGGGATGTTACTCGTCTCAACTCTGGAATGTATGAGATCAAGATAAAGAATTCCCTGGGATCAGCATATGGCTCCGTCAGAGTGCAAATTCAAGGTATGTCATCTCAAGTTAAATTATGCTTTGTGTTGGCTTGCCTTTAGCCAAATTACTGCCAGTGAGATATATTTTTATGCAAACCCACTATCACTTATGTTAATTTGCTATATACAGTTATACCATTATAATCATTAACCATTATACTTTCCTTCCCAAACAGACAAACCTGGTCCAGCCAGCCCTATTCAGTTCAAGAAAATCACTGCTGACACTATAACGATAATGTGGGATCCTCCAGAGGATGAAGGTGGTGCATTGGTCACCCATTACATTGTGGAAAAACGGGAGTCAAGCAGAATTATGTGGTCAATCATATCAGAGAAATTGGAGGACTGCATTGTGTCTGTGCCAAGACTGATCAAGGGCAATGAGTACATATTCCGTGTTAGAGGTGTAAACAAATTTGGAATTGGAGATGCACAGGAATCTGATCCTGTTGTTGCACGCAACTCATTTGGTGAGTAAGAGATTGCCATCTCCAGACAGAAATAAATACATTTGTGCATTATTGTGGTGAATGCATACTCTTTTTATACTAAAGCCAGAACATTTTTTTGTTTTTCTGCAGTTCCTCCAAGTCAACCATCCAAACCTCTGGTCACCATGATTACCAAATCAACAATGACTGTTGTATGGGAAAGACCAACTCTTGATGGTGGAAGTGATATTGATGGCTATTACCTTGAGAAGAGAGAAATAAAGAGTTTGCAGTGGTTTAAGGTCATCAAAGATCAGATTCGTGACACCAGACAAAAGGTCAGCAACCTTGTTGAAGGAAATGAATACCAGTACCGTGTCTGTGCAATCAACAAAGCTGGAGCTGGTGCCTACTCGGACGTATCTATATTCTACAAAGCTTATGATCCAATTGGTAAGTGACTTCATATGTGATGCATTTCAGGGCAACAGTACTCAACAACAGAAACTTGTTGTATTATTATTATAAATTTGTAGTTGTTGTTAATAATGGATTACTTTATTTGGTTTCATCACTCCAGACCCACCGGGTGAGCCAACCAAGCTTAAGATTGTTGACTCCACAAAGACTTCAGTTACACTTGGCTGGGTAAAGCCTGTGTATGATGGTGGAAGTGAAATCACCAGTTATGTTGTTGAACAAATGAACTCAGAAGAAAGAGAATGGAATGTGATTAGCTCCAAGGGTGAAGTGAGAACAACAGAATTTGTTGCATCTCACTTGAAGCCTGGAGTCTATTACTTCTTCCGTGTCTCGGCTGTGAATTGTGTTGGAACAGGACGCCCAATTGAGATCGTTCAACCAGTACAGGCAAAGGATATCCTTGGTAGGAATTTTGTTCATTCATTTTCAAGTATTTGTATCCTAAAGATAAGATTAGGAATTTATTTCTTATTGTCATTTTCTTTTTCTTCCAACAGAGGAAGCTGATGTCAACCTTGATATCTCCATGTCGACTCAGTACAGTGCCAGGGCAGGCAGGGATGTGGAAATCATGATTCCTGTCAAAGGCAGACCTGCACCGAATGTTATCTGGAGGAAAGGAGACAGAAATATTGCTGGAGACTCAAGATATACAATTAAAAATACAGAATATTCAACAACTCTACTGATACAAAAAGTAACGAGAGATGATTGTGGAAAATATCTTCTCGAAATTGAAAATGGTGTTGGTGAGCCCAAAATAATAACTGTCTCAGTTAAAGTACTAGACTCTCCATCAGCTTGCCATAAGCTGATTTATAAGAATGTCACTCGAGGCAAACTCACACTGAGCTGGGAGCCTCCTCACATAGATGGTGGCTCTCCAATTACCAATTATATTGTGGAGAAGAAAGATGCCACATTGAAAGCTTTCACTGTCATCACAACGGAGTGTCCCAACACCACATACAAGGTTGATGGTCTTGAAGAGAACATAGCCTATTTCTTCCGCGTTTCTGCAGAGAATGAATTTGGAGTTGGGGATACGTGTGAAACAGCAGATCCAGTTAGAGCCACCGAGACACCAGGTCCTGTCAAAAACCTAGTACTGAGGGATTCCACTAAAACAACTGTCAGTCTTGCATGGACCAAGCCTGATCATAATGGTGGTAGTCACATCACAGAATACATCATTGAAAAGAAAGCTAAAGAAGAAAAAAATTGGTCACCTGCTACAACATGCAGGCGTTGCCACTGCGAGGTTACACAGTTGAAAGAGCTTTCAGTGTTGGACTTCAGAGTGTTTGCTAAGAATGAGAAGGGTCTTAGTGACTACTCAATCATTGGGCCAATCACGGTGAAGGACCTTATTGTTGCACCTCAGGCAAATCTCATTGACTATCCAGGAGGAGAACTATTTGTGCGTATTGGACAAAACATTGTGATTGATTTGCCTTTCAAGGGTAAACCAAAACCAGTTATTTCATGGATGAAGGAAGACGTGGTCATCAGAGAAAGTGAACAAGTTCGCTTCAGGGAGTCAGAAACCAAAGCTACCCTGACAGTGAGAAATGCAAGAAAAGAACATGCTGGGAAATACACTCTTGTTCTGGACAACAAACAAGTGAAGAACTACTTTGACATCAAAGTCTCGACCCTTGGAGCACCTACTGCTCCAGTTGGACCCATAGTCTTTGATGAAATCAAGGCACAGAGTGTAATCATATCTTGGAAAGAACCACAGGAAGATGGAGGTGGAGAAGTTACTTGCTACAGTGTTGAGAAGCGTGAAACATCACATGCAGCATGGAAAATCGTTTGCTCTAGTGTGGTGAGGACTTCATTTAAAATTACAAACTTGACCAAGGGCACACAATACCAGTTCAGAGTCCGTGCAGAAAACAAGTATGGTGTGAGTGAGCCACTTCTTTCTGAAGATGTGGTTGCCCAGCACCAATACAAACCACCAGGTGCTCCACCCAAACCAGTTGTTCTCAATGTGACAAGTGATGGTATGACAGTACAGTGGGATGCACCAAGCTTTGATGGAGGTTCTCCAATCACCGGCTACCACCTTGAAAAGAAGGACAGAAATAGCCTTATGTGGATGAAGGTTAATTCTTCAGTCATTTCAAAGAGAGAATACAGAGCCATTGGTCTGATTGAGGGTCTGGAATACTCCTTCAGAGTTTATGCTGAGAACAATGCTGGCCTCAGTCCAGTGAGTGAACAAAGCAAGCACAGACTGGCCATCTCCCCTGTTGGTAAGTTATGCCATCATCAATATTCTGACACAAATGGTACACTTCTAAAACACAAATACAGTGCTAAAAAAATTGAATCATGGTTTGCTTTCAGATCCACCTGGCACACCCAACTGTATTGATGTCACAAGAGACTCTGTTACACTTCAGTGGGAACCACCAAAACGTGATGGTGGCTTTAAGATTGTCGCATACAGTGTTGAGAGGCGCCAAGGAAGAAACAAGTGGCTGAGATGTAACTTTATTGACATCAGTGAATGCCAGTTCACTGTGACAGGACTTCAAGCTGGCGATCGCTTTGAATTCAAAGTGATTGCAAGAAATGCCATAGGCACAGTCAGTCCACCTTCCCAGTCTTCTGGATACATCATGACAAAGGATGAAAGTGGTATGTGTTTAAAAATGAAATTTAATGGTTAATATGTATACTGTGCAAATGTGTCTTAATCCCATATAAGTCTGTACCTTAACAAACATGTATTGCCTTTCCTTTTAGTCATACCTGAAATCACCTTTAGTGGAGAAAAGACCCTTACTATCAAAGCAGGAGAAAACATCAAACTGCAGTGCAGCGTTAGTGGAAGGCCCTTGCCTCAAGTGTCATGGCTCAAAGATGGAAAGGAACTTGACAAAATGCTGGTTGACATTACAACCATTGTTGGGTCCACCAGCCTCTTTGTCAGAGATGCTGATCGCAATGACCGTGGTATTTACAGTGTTGTGGCTAAGAATAGCTCTGGCACAGTGAAGGAGGATGTTCTGGTTAGGGTACAAGGTTTGTATGGCATCTATTGATACTGCAATTCATGTCTATAATTTTGTCTTCTTTATTGTTACTTTTGGATTCAGAATATTATGCAAAACTCATCAATGTTATTACTGTTTCATTTAGACACCCCCGGACGTCCTGAAGGACCTCTAAGATTTACCAATATTTCAGCTGAAAAGGCTACCCTCTGGTGGAGCCCACCAGAAAATGATGGCTGTGCAGCGATCACAAACTATGTGATTGAGAAGAGAGAAACATCAAGGATCTCGTGGGCTCTTGTTACATCCAAGTGTGAAGCTTGCTCATTCAATGCCACAAAATTGATCAAGGGCAATGAGTATCAGTTCCGTGTGTCTGCTGTCAACAAATTTGGTGTTGGCAAACCTCTTGAATCTGATCCTATTGTTGCGAAGATGCAGTTCAGTAAGTTACCTGCACTGAAATGAGTACTTGAGGAGATATCAGTGGATTTTATGATTTAGGTTTAAAATGTTTTTATGCTTTGACTTAACATTTCTGCTTTTCATTCCAGCTGTTCCTGAAGCCCCTGGAACACCTGACTGTACTCATGTGACAGGAAACAGCATCACACTGGTCTGGACAAGACCCAGATCAGATGGTGGTAATGAAATCAAGCACTATATCCTTGAGAGACGTGAAAAGAAGAGCTTGCAGTGGGTGAAGGTGTCAGCCAAGAGGTCAATCACAGAACTCAGGCACAGAGTAATCCACTTGACAGAAGGATATGAGTATGAATTCCGTGTTATGGCTGAAAATGCTGCTGGGGTTGGACCACCAAGCAGCACCTCAAGACTCTTCAAGTGCAGAGAACCAACAACTTCACCAAGTGCACCATCTGTGGTTAAGGTAACAGACTCTTCTAAGTCATCTGTCACTTTGGAATGGATGAAGCCCGTCTTTGATGGTGGAATGGAAATCATTGGTTATATTATTGAGATGTGCAAGGCAAGTCTTGGGGAGTGGCACAGAGTGAATACTGAAGCCTGTATCCACACAAAATACACTGTGAAAGAGTTGGAGCCTGGTGAGGAATACAGTTTCCGAGTCGCTGCCCTGAATGGAGCAGGAAAGGGAGAACCTTGTGAGATCCCCAACCCCGTCAGAGCTGTTGACAGACTTACATCACCAGAGATGGACATTGGTGCAGACTTCAAACAGACACACATAGTGAGAAATGGAGGCACAGTTTCTCTTCATGTTGCCTTCCGTGGAAAACCAGCACCACTTGCTACCTGGTCAAAGGTTGATGGTGAGATTGGAGTGATGGCTGATATCAATACAGCTGACAATTTCAGCACTTTGACCATGGAGAACTGCACTAGGTATGATGCCGGCAAATACACATTGTCTCTTGAAAACAATAGTGGCCGCAAATCTATCACGTTTACTGTCAAGATATTGGACTCTCCTGGACCACCTGGACCTATTACATTCAAGGATGTGACAAGGGGAGCCCTCACTCTCATGTGGGATGCTCCTAGTAATGATGGAGGCTCTCGCATTACTCACTACATTGTAGAGAAACGTGAAGCTAGTCGCTTGAGCTGGCAAGAATGTAGTCTCAGGTGCACTCGCCAGATGTTTAGAGTGACCAACCTTGAGGTGGGTTTGCCATACCTTTTCAGGATTATTGCTGTAAATCAGTATGGTGATGGTGAACCTTTTGAAATGACTAATCCAGTTATTGCCACTGAAGAGCCTGCTCCACCTCAGAGGCTTGATGTCATTGACACCACTAGCACATCTGCCTTCTTGGCCTGGTTGAAGCCTGAGCATGATGGTGGCAGTCGTGTCACTGGTTACATTGTTGAGATGAGAGTCAAGGGCACTGCCAACTGGCTGGTTGCTGGGGAAACCAAGTCCCTGAAGATGGTGGTTGAAGGCTTGACAGAAAACACTGAATACCAATTCCGTGTCAAAGCCAAGAATGACTCTGGTATCAGCTACCCAAGAGATGCTCTAACTTCTGTTGTTATTAAGGAGCCTCGTATTGAACCTACTGCAGATCTGAGTGGAATCACCAAACAGCTCATCAGTTGCAAAGCTGGAAATACATTTACTATTGATATTCCAATCAGTGGTAGACCATCTCCTAAAGTAACATGGAAGCTTGAAGAGATGAAGCTCAAAGAAACAGACAGAATTTCAATCAAAACATCCATAGAAAGGACCACCCTGGTGGTAAGAGATAGCAAGAGAGGAGACAGTGGCAGATACTTCCTTATCCTGGACAATGCTGCTGGAACCAAGAGCTTCACCGTTAATGTCATTGTTACTGGCCGACCAACCCCACCAACTGGACCTGTTGAAATTTCAGCTGTCACATCTGAGTCTTGTGTGCTGACATGGGCAGAACCCTCTGATGACGGTGGAACAGATATCACAAACTATATTGTTGAAAAACGTGAATCTGGCAACACCTCTTGGCAGGTGGTTAATTCCAGCGTTAAACGCACCACAATCAAAGTCACTCATCTGACTAAATACATGGAGTACACCTTCCGTGTCTGTGCTGAAAACAAATTTGGTGTGAGCAAGTCTATCGAGTCTGCGGCTATGATTGCTGAGCATCCATTTGGTAAGTGTGATGTACCAGACAAAATGATAACCTTTCTATTAAGAATTTAATGTAGTAAGCAATAAGTTGAAAATATCTGCTTTATTTACAGTTCCACCAAGTCCACCTGGTCGTCCTGATGTAGTATCAGTGTCTGCCGCTGCCATCTGCATTAAGTGGGATGTGCCCTACCATGATGGTGGAAGTCAAGTCACTGGATACTGGATTGAAAAGAAAGAGAGGAACACTATCCTGTGGGTCAGGGAGAACAAACTTCCTTGTCTTGACTGTCAATACAAGATTTCTACTCTCATTGAAGGTCTTGAATACCAGTTCAGGGTGTACGCTATGAACATAGCTGGTCTCAGCAAAGCCAGCGAGGCCTCTAGACCAGTGTTGGCTCTGAATCCAGTTGGTGAGTAAATGTTTAAAAAACTAAGTAATTGTCACTCTTTATTTGCAAACCCTACTATTCCACTTAATCCTATCTCATACCCTCCCAGATCCACCCGGTAAACCAGAGGTTTATGATGTTACAAGATCCTCCGTTTCTATCCAATGGTCCACTCCATTCAATGACGGTGGCAGCAAAATTGTGGGATATGTTGTTGAGCGCAAGATATTCACTGATGATGAAGACGCTCGTTGGTTGAAGTGTAACTACACCACAATCACAGAGAACTGCTTCACAGTCCCATCACTCAGTGAGGGCGAGGTCTACGAGTTCCGTGTGATTGCCAAGAATGGTGCCGGTGTCCACAGCACACCTTCTGAGACAACAGGACCAGTCACATGCAAGGATGAATACAGTAAGGATCTAGCTCAGACCACTGCTTATTCATTGGAATTTATAATTATCTGAAATATTGAATATGATGAGATTAACTGATTATGTTACCCTTTCTTAATTTCCAGCACCACCAAAGGCAGAGCTTGACAGCAAACTCCTAGGAGAAACTATTGTTGTTCAGGCTGGATCTGATGTTGTACTTGATGCAGCTGTTGGTGGCAAACCTGAGCCCAAGGTCTTCTGGGCTAAGGGTGATAAGGAACTGGAACTGGGTGAAAAGTATTCCTTGACATACACCACCACCAGGGCCATGGCCATCATCAAGAACTGTGACAGATATGACACAGGAAAATATGTGCTTACGGTAAAAAATGCCAGTGGTGTAAAGACAGCTGCAGTGCTCGTCAAAGTACTTGGTAAGAAGTTTTTGTCATATCAAATTACAAGATTGGGCATGTATTCGTAATGTACAGCCATATCTTAAGCATACTTCTTTATCTAAATTTCAGATACTCCTGGAGCACCTGATGGTGCTATCACAATCAGCAGGGTGACTGAGGAGAAATGTACTGTTTCTTGGAAGATTCCTCTGGAAGATGGTGGTGATACAGTGACACATTACATTGTTGAGAGGCGTGAAACTAGCAGACTCAACTGGGTGGTGATGGAGACAGAGTGCAAGACTCTGTCGTGTGTCAGCTCCAAACTTATCAAGAACAATGAATACATCTTCAGAGTCAGAGGTGTAAACAAATATGGAACTGGTGTAGCACTGGAGTCTGAGCCTGTGATTGCAAGAAATGCCTACAGTAAGTAAACCCACAACCTTTGACTTATGTAGTTTGTATATACATACCGTATAATTACAGGTTTTTCAACATTAACACTTTTATGTTTCATTCAGTAAACCCACAGCCTTTGACTCACTGCAAACATCTACATATTTCTAAATGTCTATAAATTTTTCCACCAGCTATTCCATCACCACCTGGAGAACCAGAGATCACTGCTGTTGGAAAGGAACATGTGATCATTGAATGGTTGAAGCCAGAGAGTGATGGTGGTAGTGAGATCAAGAACTACCTTGTGGATAAGAGAGAGAAGAGCAGTGTTAGATGGACCAGAGTAAATAGAACATTCACAATCTATGACACAAGACTCAAGATTAGTGGTCTTCTGGAAGGCAGTGAATACCAGTTCCGTGTATCTGCTGAGAATGCTGCTGGACCCAGTCTGCCTAGTGATGTGTCTCAGTATGTCCTTTGCAAAGATCCAACATGTGAGTTACTGCTGAGGTTTTATGTGCTCCCAGTACATACATATTGAGCTTTATGCTATTGCTTAACAAAATACATTTTGGTCAACTCTCATCACTATTTGGTCTATTTTGTAGATACTCCTGCTCCTCCATCCACTCCACGCATCATTGATACCACCAAACACAGCATCACCATGCAGTGGACAAGGCCCATGTATGATGGTGGCTGTGATGTTGCTGGTTACATTGTTGAGATCCTTGAGGAAGGAACAGGGCAATGGTACAGGGCTACACAAAAGACCCTGAGCACAACGAAATACACTGCAGGTGGTTTGTCAAGCAACAAGAAGTACCGCTTTAGAGTGGCAGCTCTCAATGCCATGGGTGTTGGTGAATTCAGTGACGGCAGTGTTGAAACTTCACCCTCAGAGAGAGTTGGTAAGTTTCTGCTGCATTTAATCAGTTTCGGTGCAACTCTAGCTCCAGTCAGCAAAATAAAAAATATGATGCCTACAAACAACAGCACATAATTTTGTATTCTCAGAAATGCCTGACTTTGAGCTTCCCGATGACCTCAAGAAGACTGTCTGCCTGAGAGCTGGAAGTACTCTACGCCTGTTTGTGAAGATACTTGGAAGACCAGCTCCAGTGGTCACCTGGAGGAAACCTGGTGTTGAACTCACAAGTCGTGGTTATATTGAGACAACTGAGACTTTCACAAGTCTAACAGTTGAAAAAGTACATCGTTATGATGCTGGCAAATACATGGTTGAGGCTGAGAATCCATCTGGCAAGAAGACATCTACAATTATTGTTAAAGTCTACGGTAAGAAATGTCAAATCGCACAACTGTTTACCTATAAAACCTGTAAAACAGTAAATACTGTATAACAGTTTTTTCAACATTAACACTTCCTATTTCATGTTTTCAGATACGCCTGGGCCTCCTGGTGCAGTCAAAGTCAAGGACTACACTAAAGAATCTGTCGTAATCACTTGGGATGTCCCAAGTGTTGATGGCGGTGCACACATAAACAATTATATCATTGAGAAACGTGAAGCTTCCATGAAATCATACAAAACAGTGACAACTGAGTGCAGGAAGACATTGTACAGAATCACTGGCCTTGAGGAAGGAACATATTATTACTTCAGAGTTCTGCCCGAAAATATGTATGGCATTGGAGAACCTTGTGAAATCAGTGAACCAGTTTTGGTGTGTGATGTTCCTTCAATTCCAGTTGATCTTCAAGTTGTTGATGTTAACAAGTCTTTTGTCACCCTTCATTGGGAGAAACCGCTCTATGATGGCGGAAGCAGGCTCACTGCTTTTGTCATTGAAGCTTGCAAGCTGGGATCAGACCGCTGGATGACATGTGCCACTGTAAAATCTTCAGTTTCACGTTATACTGTGGATGCGCTCAATGAGAAGGATGAGTACCTCTTCAGGGTGAAAGCCCTGAATAGTAGGGGTGCTAGTGAGCCAAGAGAAATTACAACACCGGTCATAGTTGAAGAACAGAAAGGTAGGTTATAACTTCTGCTTGCAGACTACAATTTTGCTAATTAAAGTAATTTTTAAGATTGTCAATACCTCTTCATAACGTTTTGTAACCATATAATCGTTCTTTTTTCAGCTGTGCCCAAGATTGATCTCAGCAGCATTCCCTCAAGGATTGTCAATGTGCATGCTGGCAAAGCAATTGTAATTACCGTTCCTATCAAGGGAAAACCTGCTCCCATTTGTTCATGGTTCTTTGGTGGTGTCCAGATGAAAGATAAACTTGACCGCATCAAGATTGAAACAACTGCCACATACACCAAAATCACTGTGCGTGAAACAACAATTGATGACACTGGTGATTACACACTCCAGGTGAAGAATGACTCTGGCATGGCAACAGAGTCTGTCAAAGTCATTATTCTTGGTAAGTTTTAGAATTAACCCACTCAATGCAATAAGAATGATGTCCGTCATATGATGGCTAATATTTACAAATTACTTGTTTCTATCTTCACATCAGACAAGCCTGGAATACCCATTGGGCCTCTCACAATTGATGAGACAGATGGAATATCAGTCACTGTCAGCTGGGAGCCACCAGAGAAAGATGGAGGTGCTAATATCAGTGGTTATATTGTTGAACAGCGTGAGGCTCACCGGCCAGGATGGTCAACAGTATCTGAATCAGTCACAAGAACCACATATAAATTTACTAAACTAACTGAGGAAACCGAGTATGTGTTCCGGGTTGCTGCAGCCAACCGATTTGGCATGGGAGGTTTCTTGCAGTCTGAAGTTGTTGAGTGCAAGAGTCCCAAGAGTAAGTGCTTCACCATTTTTTGTATACATTTTACATTAATATTTGTTTAGGACTAACACTGATAAACAATATGCTGTCAAGTAAACTAAGTGTTTTTTTCCCTTTTTGTTTAGCCAAACCTGGACCACCAAGTACACCAGAGGTACTTGATGTATCTCATGAAGGTATGACTTTGACTTGGCGAGCACCAGAAGATGATGGAGGCTCCTCAATTGCTGGTTACCTTATTGAGCGCAAGGAGGCCAGATCTGACAGATGGTTACGCATCAATAAGAACCCTGTGACAATGACCAGATACAGATCCACTGGTCTGGTGGAAGGTCTTGAATATGAGTACAGAGTAATTGCCATCAACTCCAGAGGCAATAGCAAACCTAGCGGATGCTCTAAACCTGCTATTGCTATGGATCCAATCGGTAAGTATGAGATATTGAAAATGCACTGACTTGAAAAAACTTGGTTGAATGTAATTAGCTCATACAAATGCTGATCCATGGACTCTTCAATGTAATTTCTTTCAGAACCACCTGGTCCACCAGTAAGTCCAAAGGTTATAGATACCACCAGAACATCTGTCTCCCTTGCTTGGCTTCCTCCTGAGGAAGAAGGAGGTTCTATTGTGACTGGATACCTGATTGAAATGCAAAAGGTTGACCAGGTTGAATGGACAAAGTGCAACACCACACCTACAAAGATCTGCGAGTACACTCTCACACACATGCCACAAGGTGCAGAATACAAATTCCGCGTCATGGCTTGCAACGCTGGTGGAGCTGGTGAACCAACAGAGGTTCCAGGAATTGTCAAGGTCACAGAAATGCTTGGTAAGAATAGCATAATTTCAGTGTATTACTGCATGTATTGTTATTGCAATGTATTATTGTAGGAGCTATCTGTAAGATTATAAGAATGTTTGTTGAATGCCATTATACTGGTAGTTTTTATAATGTTCAGTATAGTATTAATGGTTATTTGTCCTTTTCAGAATATCCTGATTATGAACTCGACAAAGTATACCAGGAGGGATACATTGTCCGACAAGGTGGCGTTGTCATGCTGTCGGTGCCAATTAAGGGCAAACCTCTCCCTACTTGCAAGTGGACAAAAGAAGGCCGTGACATTTCTCACAGAGCCATGATTGCCACTGGTGAAGAACGCACTGAGCTTGTTATCAAAGATGCCCACAGAGATGATACTGGCACCTATGACCTTGTCCTGGAGAACAAATGTGGCAAGAAGGCAGTATATATCAATGTTAAAGTCATTGGACGTCCAGACGCACCTGAAGGTCCCCTTGAATTTGATGATATCCAGGCTCGTTCTGTGAGAGTGAGCTGGAGACCTCCTTCCAATGATGGTGGCTCTGATATTCTCGGCTACATTGTGGAGAGACGTGAAGTTCCCAAAGCAGCCTGGTATACAGTGGATTCAAGAGTGCTCGACACATCTCTTGTAGTTAAAGGACTCAAGGAAAATGTTGAGTATCACTTCAGAGTATATGCTGAAAATCAGTTTGGTGTAAGCAGATCTTTGAAATCAGATGAATCTGTCACACCGAAAACACCTCTCAGTAAGTACTTGGCATCATTAATTTTGTTGAATAGCTTCACCACAAAATTTGTTGAATGAGCTTCACTCACCCCTGTTTTTTCTCTTTCAACACAAAAGGTCCACCAGAACCTCCTTACAATCCTCCAGAGGTCATGGATGTCACTAAGACTACAATTAGTCTGTCTTGGTCAAAGCCCAAAGACGATGGTGGCTCTCGTGTCACAGGGTACTATATTGAGAGACGTGAGGTGTCTACAGAAAAGTGGGTCCGTCACAACAAGACTCACATCACCACAACAATGTACACCCTCACTGGACTCATCCCTGATGCAGAATATGTGTTCCGTGTGGTTGCACAAAACGACATTGGTCAGAGTGAAGCTGGACCAGTTTCTGAATCAGTTGTATGCAAAGATCCATTTGGTAAGAAAACTGGAGGGGAAAAAATCCATTAAATATATTGTATACAAAATGTATATGTTACTGATTAACGTATATGCATTCCACCTCACAGATAAACCAAGCCAGCCAGGGGAAATCGACATTGTTTCCATCACCAAAGACAGCATCACCATTCACTGGCAACGCCCAGAATCTGATGGTGGTAAAGAGATTCTGGGATACTGGATTGAATTCAGACAGGCAGGTGAAAGTGCCTGGAAGAAATGTATAAAAGAACGCTCTAAAGACCGACAGTTTACAATGGGTGGTCTTGAGGAGGCAACTGAATATGAGTTCAGAATTTTCGCTCAAAATGAAACTGGTTTGAGCAGACCACGAAGAACTGCAATGGGAATAAAGACCAAATTGAGTGGTATGTCGCCACAGTATCTCATGCTGTAATTATTAATGGTTTCTGTTTACTTTTGAAGTGTAATATACATGACACCTGTTGTTTTACAGTTGGAGAGGCTCCATCCCTTAAGGAAGAGATTAAAGATGTCACCACCAAACTTGGAGAGCCAGGCACAATGATGTGCCAGATTATTGGCCGACCTCTTCCTGAAATTAAATGGTACAGATTTGGAAAGGAGTTGATCCAGAGCCGCAAATATAAGATGAGCTCTGATGGCCGCAGCCATTCCCTGACCGTGGTCACCGATGAGCAGGAAGATGAGGGCCTGTACACCTGCAGAGCCTTAAATGAAGCTGGTGAAATTGAGACCAGTGGCAAGCTGCGTTTGCAGGCCGCTCCTCAGTTCCATCCTGGATTCCCTCTGAAAGAAAAGTACTTTGCTGGATCTGGGACAAGCCTTCGTCTTCACGTTGTTTACATTGGACGCCCAATCCCACAAATCATGTGGTTCTATGGCAAGAAACCTCTAAATGCATCTGACACGGTCGTCATTGAGAACACAGAGAGTTACTCTCACCTTGTTGTTAGGAATGTTCAGCGTAAGACAAATGCTGGAAGATACAAGATTCAGCTGAGCAACAAATTTGGCACAGTTGAGACCAGTCTGCGTGTTGAAATCCAAGGTGAGTCAACATAAGGTATACTGTAAAAAACTGAAATATATTAACAATAAATTAATAAAAATCAAATTTCAACAATTGCTGTATTTCATTTATTATTTTGTCTAATTACAGATAAACCAGCCATACCTGAAGGACCAATTGTTGTTGAAGCTCTGTATAAAACCTCTGTGGTTATCAGCTGGAAGCCACCAAAAGATGATGGTGGTGCATTGGTTACCAACTATATCGTGGAGAAGCGTGAAGCCAAAGAGGGAGAGCAGTGGCATCTTGTGTCATCCTCAATTTCAGGAACAACTTGCCGTGTTCCAAATCTGATTGAGAGTGCTGGATACTACTTCCGTGTGGCTGCACAGAACCAGTATGGTATCAGTGAGTCACTTGAAATTCCAGCTGTCCTCATCCTCAAGGCTCCATATGGTATGTCAGTGCTTCAATTATTATTATTATGCCATATACTATTTGATATATGATTCTTCTTATTTATTGTATTTGAATGTAATCTTATGAGTAATTAACCATTTCTTGTGTTCTGCAGAAAAACCTGGAATTCCTCAACAGCCTGTTGTCTCTGGTGTCACAAGGGATTCTTGTATTGTTACATGGAAAGCTCCAACCAGCGATGGTGGTGCCAAAATCAAGGCATACTACCTTGAAAAGAGAGAGAAGAGGCAAAACAAATGGATTGCTGTTACAACTGCAGAGATCCATGAAACCCATTATGAGGTTACAGGACTTATTGAGGGCTTTGAATATGAATTCCGTGTCAAATGTGAAAACATGGGTGGTGAGAGTGACTGGAGTGAGATATCCGAGCCAGTTGTTCCAAAATCAGAACAGAAACCTCGTGCTCCATTCTTCAAGGAGGAATTGAGAGACATGACCGTGAAATATAAAGCACATGCTACCTTTGTTACAAAGGTTGTTGGACATCCCAAACCTACAATTAAATGGTACAAGGGTGGCAAAGAAATTCTTCCAGATGGAAAGAAGATCAAGGTGCAAGAATTCAAAGGAGGATACTATCAGCTTGTTATCTCTGATGCTGAAGAGAGTGATGCTACCACTTACCAGATCAGAGCAACAAACCAAGAAGGATCTATTTCAACAACTGTGAATCTGGATGTTGAAAGTAAGGCTGAGAAAATATTCAATTCACTAAGTTGTTTGTGCATGCTTTAATTAAAGGAACAGTATGCAAGAAATAAAATGTAAATTAATCATGATATATCACCAGACATTAAGAAATCATGATCATTTCAAATACTTTAATCACTAACAACAGTAATTCAGCCTGAATTTTCCCAATACAAAAGTGAAGTTGCAGCCCTCAATTTATGTTGGTGTTGTCATTAATTGTATATTATGTGTTTTGGCCTGTTGTGCCACCCTCCACCTATCTGATTTCGGCAACCTAGCTGTCAACCTCTTGTCTGGGAGGAGGGTATGCTCTGCAGTATTTTGAATGTGACTGCAGTGCCAGTTTTGGCCACAAACTCGCATACTGTTCCTTTAATTTTTAAAGAGGAGCTGAAACAGAATTTAAAGTCAATGAATTTGACGGCTAGCTTTATGTGTCTCTGACATAACCTGACAGTCAGACTACATCACATACTGAGAACTGAACAGACAGGCATTCCAAGTGGAGTGGAGAAACTGGATTGTCTTAGATTATAATTCCTTTAATATTACTAATAATACTAGTTAGCCCTCATAGCTAGCAGCATTATGCTATCAGTGTTGCCGGAAAAAATGCTTTTACCCAAAATAGGCTGACAAGAGTGACAAATACGTGAGGAAACAATGATTGATTTTGATTGATTTGAACAATGATTTCTTTTACTTCACTGGCTACGGTAGGCTACAAGGCAAACTGAACAGCAGACACAGGACTTACACCTCAGGGAGAGTAAAACACACTAGTCACACACGCAGAAATGTTGCCGATAGGTCCTAACGGGACTAGCCAGTAGGTGTAGAGAGAAGGTAAAAGCAGAGAAGTCAGAACTTTGGTGCAGGCATATGAATCAGGGCCAAGTAAGCCAAGTCCAAAGTCACAAGCCATGTCATCTCTTAACCAACTCCCTTACTTCCACTTAAGCCATCATGGTGTCAGCAGCCTCCGAGTTTACTCATAAGAGCAGTATCCATCGATCCATTTCACCATAATGACCACGTATGCGACTGGCTCATGTCAGTCTTGCAGCCAGTGTTAGGCTAGCAAAACATAAAAACTTTTTTCTCAGAAAAAACATTAGGCTGCATGATTATTCATAAACAAAA
This sequence comes from Sardinella tawilis, assembly GCA_030264315.1. Taxonomy (NCBI): domain Eukaryota; kingdom Metazoa; phylum Chordata; class Actinopteri; order Clupeiformes; family Clupeidae; genus Sardinella; species Sardinella tawilis. The sequence goes on along the minus strand of JASCQY010000071.1, from coordinate 8,615,875 downwards.
TCTTTTTTAGAGAGCAGACCATCGCTTCTCTTCACTGTTCACACAAGAATTAGCACATAATATTTCTAATTCTTAGTACATGCAATGTTCCTGCTCCACCAGCTTACAGCATAGTTATGCATAAATTTTGAAGCTTTGCAGGGTTAATTTCAGTAATGGAAATAATGTGAGGTTCATCTTTTTATAATATTTTAAATATTTTTATTCTTTGGTTTATATTTTTGATGAATAACATGTTATTTATTTATTTATTTTCCTCTTTAAGCTGTTACATTTCCAAAATGGAAACTGAATATTAAATTGAACTCTTTTCCTTTGTACAAATGTTTTATTTTTTCTTTTTCAGTTCCTGCAAAGATTTACTTGCCCAAGCATCTCCAAGGCTTTGGTGCTGTCCATGCCGTTTGTGGTGAGGTGGTCACAATCAAGATTCCAATCAGTGGAAAACCTGAGCCTTCAGTCACATGGCAGAAAGGAAAAGAAATAATTGACAATACTGCATATCACCAATTGATAAGCACAAGATCCTTTACTTCTCTTTCATTCCCTAAGGGAGTGCAAAGGAAGAGTGCTGGTTACTACATCATAACAGCAAAGAACAGATTTGGAACAGACAAACAAACAGTTGAACTGGATGTTGCAGATGTACCCGGTCCACCTAAAGACGTCATTGTTAGTGATATATCAAGAGATTCTATCACTTTCACATGGAGTCCTCCAGGAGATGATGGCGGCACCCCAATAATTAACTACATTTTGGAGAAGTGTCCCACCACAGGTGAAAGATGGATCAGAGTTGGTACAACAAATGAAACTACACTGACTGTACTCAATCTCTTTAGCAAGACAAAGTACCAGTTCCGTGTCATTGCGGAAAATAAATTTGGTGTTAGTGAACCATCAAAGCCTACAGAGCCTGTGACAACAAAGGAAGACAAATCAATCCTCAGAAATTATGATGATGATGTGGATGAGGCAAGGGAAGTCACCAAGGATGAAGCTCCACATTCTAAGGTCAAGCTTGTGCCTACACTTTACAACATTGCTGAAGAGTTTTCTCGGTCCGGAAGCTTTGGCACTGTTCATCGTTGTATTGAAATAAGTTCAAAGAAGACTTTCATGGCCAAGTTCATTAAAGTAAAAGGTGCAGATCGTGAGCTGGTGGTTAGAGAGGTTGAGACCCTTAACCTGGCCAGACACAAGAATATCTTGTATCTTCATGAAACCTTTGATAGCCTGGAGGAATATGTCTTAATCTATGAATTTTTGTCTGGTGTTGACATATTCGAACGTCTTGGCACAGCTAACTTTGAGCTTACAGAACAGGAAATTGTTCGCTACATGAGACAAGTTTGCCAGGCTGTTAAGTTCTTGCACAGTCACAACTACGGGCACTTTGATATTAGACCTGAAAACATCATCTATTCTACAAGAAGAAGCTCAACCATCAAGATCATTGAAATGGGCCAGTGCAGACTTCTGACTCCTGGAGAAAATCTTAGGATCCAGTTCGGTGCAGCTGAGTATTATGCACCTGAAATCCACAAGCACGATTTGGTTACTACAGCAACAGACATGTGGTCAGTTGGTGTTCTGGCTTATGTGCTCCTCAGTGGTCTTAATCCATTCGCAGCTGAATCTCAGCACAAGATGATTGAAAATATCACAAATGTAGAGTACCTATTTGACAATGAAGCATTCAAAGACATTAGTGTTGAAGCCATGGACTTTGTAGACAGACTGCTTGTTAAGGAGAGGAGGAATCGTCTGACTGCCTATGAGGCACTTGAGCATCCTTGGCTCAGGATGAAGATTGAAAATGTCAGCAACAAAGTTATCAAGACTTTGAGACACAGGAGGTACTACCAATCATTGGCAAAGAAAGAATGGAGCACTGTGATTGCACAAGCTCGTATTGCCTATGGTGGTGCCTACAGAAGCCAAAAGGGTCTTACAGTTGAAAGAGTGAAGGTTGGACATGCCGAGGAAGGCCTGAGACCAGGACCTGTCATGCATGGTTCTGCTGAGGAAGGTGGTCATGTGAGATTCACATGCAGCATTGCAAACTTTGACAGAAACACTGAGGTGACATGGTACCATGGCTCTCGTAAACTGGTTGCCAGTCATAAGTATGAAATCAGCTATGCAAATGGCTTTGCCAGTATCTATGTAAAAGACATTGAGGAATCAGATGATGGCTTATACCGTTGCAAAGTTGTTAGTGAAGAGAGGGAGGAAAATGCCTATGCAGAGATCTTTGTTGAAAGTCTAAGATCTATTCGTGAGTACTACCTTGGACGCACAGTTAAGAAACTGAGGAGGAGGATTGATAAATCTAAACTTCTTCACAGGCCTCCCGAGTTCACCCTGCCTCTTTACAACCGTACAGCATACATTGGTGAAGATGTACGGTTTGGAGTTACAATTACAATCCACCCAGAGCCACAGGTCACTTGGCTTAAGGATGGACACAGAATCAAACCTGATGACAGCAAGTACACCTTTACAAGTGACAAGGGTCTCTATCAGTTGCTTATTCACAATGTTGGACTTGATGATGATGCTGAATACACGGTCATGGCACACAACAAGTTTGGTGAGGACAGCTGCCAAGCTCGTCTTACAGTTACTCATCATCCAGTTGTTGAAGAGACAATGAGGCCCATGTTCAAACGCCTGCTGGCAAATATTGAATGCACTGAGGGAGAGAGCGTCCGCTTTGACTTGAGGGTGTCTGGAATTCCCGCACCAAAACTTAAATGGGAGAAGGATGGCAAACCTCTGGAATTCAGACCACAAGTTGCAGTTGTTCAAGAGAGTGCTGAACACCATGTTCTCCACATTCGAGAAACTCTTATTGAAGACTCTGGAACATACAGAGTCACTGCAACAAACTCAGCAGGAACAATAAGTTGCCAGGCCACACTTAGGGTTGATCGCATTACTTATACCAGGAGACAATTTAAGAGTGATGAAGAAAAGAAGAAGTATGTTCAGAACCAAATTGAAAAGACACTAAAGATGGCACAGCACTTCTCAAGCACTGAGGTTGACACATCACTCAATCTTGCTGCACAAGAAGCTTTGAAAGAAGTTGCAGAATTATACAAACCAGCATTCAGCACAAAGAATGTCCAGGGTGAATTTGATATTACAGTGGACAAGAAGGCAAAGAAAATACAGGTAGAAGAGAAGCGCATTCGCATGCCCTATGAAATTCCAGAACCTCAGGCTCATGACCCAACAGCCCTTGAGGAAGACATGGGTATCAAGCAATTTGTTCCCTTGTCTGAAATGAAGTGGTACAAGAAGCTTCGTGATCAATATGAAATACCTGAACGTATGGAGAGAATTGTCCAGAAGAGACAACGGCGTATCCGTCTTTCAAGATGGGAACAGTTCTATGTTATGCCACTCCCAAGAATTACAGACCAGTACAGGCCAAGGTTCCGTATTCCTCAGATCACACAAGATGATCTTGAAACTGTGAGACCAGCAAGGAGATCACCCTCTCCTGAATCAGTGGCATCCTTCAGACAGAGAAGAAGGTCTCTTGGGGATCTATCTGAGGATGAACTTCTGCAGCCTGTGGATGATTATCTGAAATCAAAGAGAACTGAAGAAGAGCAGCAGATGCTTGAAGAGGAGCTTGAACTTGGCTTCTCAGCATCCCCACCAAGTGGAAGCCCAGTACGCTTTGAACTGTCCACACTACGCCGTGCATCACCAAGGGCTGCAGCAGTGGCTGAGGTTAAGCAGGAAAAGAAAGAGCGCACCACGGTTGCACAGTTCCTGAGAAGGAGAAGGTCACTGTCACCAACCTATATTGAGCTGATGCGTCCAGTGTCTGAATTGATAAGACCTCCTCGAGCTCGTCCTACAGTGGAGGCTGAGGGAGAAGCTATTGAGAGAAGATCACCAACCCCTGAGAGGACGCGCCCTCGTTCTCCTAGCCCTGTTTCTACTGAGAGGTCATCCAGGTCATCCTCAAGGTTTGAGAGGTCTGCCAGATTTGACATCATGTCAAGATATGAATCAAGAAAGGCAGCTCTTAAGTCTGAGAGAAAATACCAAGTTTTTACTCAGACACCATTTAGCCTTGACCATGCTCCACGTATCACAGTGAGAATGCGTTCTCATCGTGTGCCATGTAATCAGGACACAAAGTTCACATTGAATGTCCAATCCAAGCCAGACGCAGAAATCAAATGGTATCATAATGGACAAGAAATTCAAGAGAGCAGCAAGTACGAGTTTTCAAACATGAGTGGAGTTCTTTCTCTTAAGATCTCTGAATGCATTGCAGAGGACAGTGGAACATACCGTGTTGTCTGCACAAATTCAAAGGGAGAGGCATCTGACTATGCCACCCTTGATGTTTCCGGAGGAGAATTTTCAACATATTCCTCTAGACGTAAAGATGAGGAGGCTCCAGCAGCATTTGTCCCAGACGTCACAAAAACAGACTACTACCATGTATCTTCAGTTAGAGCCTCATCCTCTTCAAGAACTCACTTTGAAGTCAAAGAAACCTCAACAAAGTTTGTGGAAAGACGTGAAGTATCGGCTATGGAGTATGCTGCAGTCGAGAGGTTGGCATCATCACCTATAAGATATGCCTCAACTGAATATTTGTCTTCTGCATCTTACTCATCATCTGAGAAATTTGCTGCTACAAAGACAAAATCAGTTGCAGAGGTCAAGAAGGTTAAGTCCACTTTATCTGCTAGAATACTCACAAAGCCTCAGTCAACCACAGTTTCTCTTGGGGAGACAGCAAGATTCACATGTGATATTGATGGTGAACCAGCACCAAGTGTGACATGGTTGCATGAAGGAACCACTATTGTATCTTCACACCGTTACCAGGTGACTACAACACAGTACAAGTCTACATTTGAAATCTCCTCTGTTGAGCTTTCTGATGAGGGCAGCTACACAGTGATTGTGGAGAACTCAGAGGGCACACAAGAGGCAACATTTACCTTGACCATCCGTAAACCTCCCCCAAAAGAGGAAGTTGTTTCCCCACCTCCAACTGTAACTTCCCCTGAGCCTAAGGTAAAATCCCCAGAGCCACCTCAAGTTACCTCACCAGAGCCCAGAGTCAAATCACCTGACAGTGTGAAGTCTCCAGAACCAGTGGCTTCACCACCACCAACAGTGAAGTCACCAACCCCAATCAAGTCCCCAGAGCCAGTGACCTCACCCCAGAGGGTGGCCTCCCCACCTACAGTCAAATCTCCAGAGCCCATTACATCACCTGCAAGGCTCAAATCCCCAACACCAATCAAATCTCCAGAGCCTGTGACCTCACCACCAAGGGTGAAATCTCCAACAACTGTCAAATCTCCAGAGCCTGTGACCTCACCACCAAGGGTGAAATCTCCAACAACTGTCAAATCTCCTGAACCGATTGCCTCACCTCCAAGGATGAAATCTCCAACAAGGGTCAAATCTCCTGAGCCAATTGCATCACCGCCAAGGGTGAAATCGCCAACAACGGTGAAATCTCCAGAGCCAATCACCTCACCTCTAAGAGTAAAATCTCCAACAACTGTAAAGTCTCCAGAGCCAATTACTTCACCACCAAGGGTGAAATCTCCAACAACAGTGAAATCTCCAGAACCAATCACCTCACCTCAGAGGATGAAATCTCCTCCAACTGTGAAATCTCCAGAGCCAATTGCATCTCCTCCAAGAATCAAGTCACCAGTCCCCATTGCTTCACCACCAAGAGTGAAGTCACCAACTACAGTCAAATCACCAGAACCAATTGCCTCACCTCAGAGGGTGAAATCTCCACCCACAGTCAAATCACCAGAGCCTATCATGTCACCTAAACGGATAAAGTCCCCAACACCAGTTAAGCCTGTCCCACCAAAGATTGTCCAGCAGCTTAAAGCAGAGGCTTCTGAGGACAAAGTGAAAATGTACTGTGTTGCTGAAAGCATGGTGAAGGAAGTTGTTTGGTATAAAGGCAGCAAAAAATTGACACAAGGCAGTCACTATCAAATTCAAACCTCTGCCGATGGAACATGCTGCCTGTTTATTTATGATGTCTCTGAGAGTGACCAAGGTGAATACACTTGTGAGATTACTACCGAGGGAGGAGTGTCCAAAACATCATTCTCCTTCACTGGCCAAGTGTTTCAGAGCATATACTCAAAGGTGACAGCCTTTGTAGCAACTCACATGGCAATTCAACGTAAGTTCTATATTTATTAATTATAATATAATGATTATAATGTTATACTTAAATGTTTTAAACAAACATTGTATTCACTTGTTTGTAAAAATACTTCAATATCTCAAAACATTTATGTTCTTTTTGCCTTTTAGAATCTGTAAAGACCTCTGAGGTCATGACCCATGGCTTCCATGAGTCATCTGAAATGATGGTCATGAAAGAAAGTTCTGCTTTCTCCTCCAAATCTGTCCACATGGAGAGTTCTATCCAGGAGGCCTCATTTAGCAGTTCCAGCTTGGCTGAAATGAAGTTCGAAACTATGTCTCAATCAAGCATGTCCTCAATGACATCTGAGTCTGTTTACGCCATGAGTTCAAGCAGTATCAAGTCAATGTCAAGTCACTCACATGCAGAGGGATCCGCCATGAGAGCTGTGATGCACAGTGGACAAGGTGAGAAAACTAAAGTCATATTCACCTGTCAGGTGAAGCTTGCCACTACTTTTCTTGCAATGTTATAATCTAATAAATTTTCCTTTGAACAATTCAGGTTCAGCACCCAGAATTGAGGCCCTCCCTGAGGAAATCAGCATTGAAACAGGGAAGGTCCTTACTGTTGCCTGTGCTTTCTCTGGAGAGCCCGTCCCTCACATAGAGTGGTCCCGCTCAGGAAAGAAACTGCCTGGTGAGGATAGCAGTGGTAGATTCCACGTTGATACCACAGAAGACCTCACCACACTCATCATTACTGCTGTCAAAGAGAGTGATGCTGGAGCATACACCCTGAAGCTTTCCAATGAGCATGGATCTGACACGGCAACTGTCACCATTAGTATTCGATCAGTGTAAAAGCGATGATTATTTCTAATCCCCCTCCCTCTTTAAGTGCCTTTTTATTTATTAAATGAGCAAAAAATCTTTACTTGATAAATACCTGGATTACTGTTCCTGTAAATATGAACTATTTTTATACCAAACTTGACATTAATTTATGCCAAACTAGACTAAAGTCTAAAGTTGTTATAAAATGTGCCATATTGGATAATTATGACTTAGGATTTTTGGATCCATTTTTCTGTGACATGTACATAATGTATATAGCCGAATTTAACGGTTATGGGAAATGTATGAATTGTTATTTATGACAATATTAACTGAAACAAAAGGAACTAAATGTTTAACAGGAGAAAGTTTCGCATGGAACGAATACCCTGTTAAACCTGAAACTAAACTCTGTGCCTCAACAAAAAGTTGAAGTCTTAAGATTGCCTCAACAGGTAGAGAGGCTCCCTGTTGATGTTTTACTAAATCTGAGAGACAAAATAATATTTTCTGTATGGTCACACATGCAGCAATATTACCGTACTCTTATGAAATGTTACTTGACCATAAGACCTTGAGTGCTGTTTACATCTTACCCTCATGTAAGCAGGACAACTAGGCCTTGTGTTCAGACTGACTGTGTCATACCACCATTTTAATGACATGCTCAAAGTGCGAGCGGCCTGCACTTCTTGAGCAAAAGTTTTTATGTGCTCTGTTTCTGGCAAAGGACTGCCTGAATATGCTTTGAAAAACAACATCACCTGGCCATAAAAAAGAAAGCATGTCTTGTACTTCTTTGCAGAAGCAGAGCCTCCTCTTGGAGGATTGCTTTGTGCATCATGTGTGTTTGTGTGTTAGCTTTAGAACTTCACCCTGTCGGTCATGGGGAAACTATCAAGAAATTGTACCACGGTAATAACATCTACTGTGCAAAGATGACTTAACAGAAGTAACTTTATGCCCCACCCTTTGGTTTGATTAACTTTAGCATTGTAGTATTACTTATATATGCAACCTCCTTGAGTTTTATTATTATTGATTCAATAAAGCATGATTTCAGCACATAATTCTGGTTGCCTGACTGTTTCATTTGATAAGAATATTGTTTAATATCCATATGAGAGGGATTTTGACTTCAAGCCTTAAAGATTTGTTACAAACCCACAAGGACAGTCAATAGAGAATAAATACGGTGATAAAAACACACGCAAGCAATACAACAAACATGTGATTTTGGCCTATTATGAGTTAAGCATTGTTACTGCACTTTGTATGAGTGACTTTTTAAATGCATGTTCTTTGTTGCTGTAGCAAGTGTCATCCTAAGGTCTGAAGGTCATTTTAAAATCAAATTAGACATGTATTGTGTCTTTTTCCCTTGTCTGTGCAAATCATATTTCCTCCATTTCTGGGTGGCTTTTTTTAAGCTTTTTCCTATACTTGGTATTCATATTAAAAGTTCTAAAGGCAAGTATATTTAAAGGAACAATATGTAAGTTTGTGGCCAAAACTGGTACTGCAATCATGTTAAAAATACTTCAGAGCATAGTATCCCCACCCCCTCCTCCCAGACAAGAGGTTTCCAGCTAGGTTGGCGAAATCAGATAGGTGGACGGTGGCACAAAAGGCCAAAACACATAATATACACATAATATCACATAATGACAACATCAACACAAGTTGAGGGCTGCAACTTCACTTTTGTAATGGGAATATTCAGGCTGGTTAACTGTTGTCAGTTACCCTGGAAGTCCAGAGATCTCGCAAGAGGACAATTTGAATTGTGCCTGCAGATGGCATGTTACGTTTACCCCCCAAAATTGAGGTAACCAATCAGAGCGTTGCTTCTGACATAGGCGGGCCATAGACAGGCTAAAATGATGACGACAGTGCTGGCCTGAATCGTTTCTTGTTGTGACTGATCATAGCGTTATCCAATTGAGTGCAGTGAGACTTTCAAATGCATGCCTGGTGCTGCCGCTCTAGGTAGGCTATTTACATTAGTCTTGGCCAGACTCATAATCTGAAAGATTATCAGGGTTGGGATTTCCAGGCTAATTGTCAGCGATAAAAGTATTTGAAATTATCATGATTCTTTAATGTCTGGTGACATATCAGGGCCAATTCAACAACATTTTGTTGCTGTTGTTATGTATGTTATTATAATGATGCAGGAGAGATTATATTTGTTAAACAGGAAAGATGAACAGCAGGATTGAAATGAAATGTTCTATCCTTGTATGGTGTGTAAATCACTTCTAGACCTACAGTATTTGAATAATTCTGTTCCTCTTGTAGCTTATTGTTTAAAATAATGTCAAAAAGTGTCAAAAGGATCACCCACTGTCGCTGACATTAACATGAACAAGGTACATTGCTGTAGCCAATTGAGGATGAGTAAAAAAGACAGATTCATTGATAATGGATATCATCATATCCATCATATCCATTATTATTATTATCATTATCATTAAATAATAATAATAGCTAGACACCAAATACTATCTGCAATTTTTAAAAGCTGAGAGCAGTAGGCTATACTGTATGCAGCTGTATTTGTGTAAAACTGCTGCAATGATGCAAAACAACAACCAGAGGGCACACACACTAGCTGTAACACGTTTCCAAGCAACAACCAGAGGGCACACACACTAGCTGTAACACGTTTCCAAGCAACAACCAGAGGGCACACACACTATCTGTAACACATTTCCAAACAACAACCAGAGGGCACACACACTATCTGTAACACGTTTCCAAGCAACAACCAGAGGGCACACACACTAACTGTAACATGTTTCCAAACTTTTAGACAGAGAAAGTGACAAAACACGCTCTGTAAATTCAGTTTTCCATTTGACCCCATATCATGAATATGCAATTGCATTTTTTTTATTTTTCCAAACAGTTTAATGTAGTTTAATGGAATTGCAATTGTACGTGACATGGGGGTCTGTCTATGTTCTCAGTTGTGGTGCAATTTTGAGCTTGAATATACTGATATATTGACTGTTAAATTGCTGTCTGCATGAAATAGCATTTAGTGATTTTCTGCCATGTTTCAAAGCAAGACTACACCATGTAAGGTAAAATCCCATTATGCAGGAAAGGGCAAAACAGTAAATTCTTCTTTAAAACTGTACTATGAGATCCTGCTGGACGTCACATTTGTTGACATTCCACATAAATACCAAAATACGAAATAAAATGCTACTCTCAAATTCAGCTACTAAATTAACTTTGCTCACTGACACCCCCCCCCCCCCCACACACACACACACTCTCTCACACACACACACACACCCATATGTGCATGCTCAGTAATCCCCACCCACTTTCCTAACTATGCTGTTGGCTGGAAGGTGGTTTGTTAAGTTTTGATGCACAGACTATGCCCCTAGTGTTTGTTAGACGTTCACAGCCCCTGTGTTGTCTCATGGGACCGAGCTGATCAAGGGGAGATGCCTACGATTTGAGACAAAAATAAAGTCAAGCAAGAACTCATAGTCCAACTTTAAATCACAACAGAATACTACTGATACCAATTCCTATACTGTATCAATGGAACATGCCTCATCAAGGCTCAGGAACATTCCTACCATCATTGCTGAAGGTGCCTTTTATCATCACGATTCCTGTTCCAGGCTACCAATAGAGAAAAGTGGGGCAGTTGTGATAACAGGTTTCAGGGGTGTAAACAGAGGCTGCCAATATAGTAAAGTGGGGCACTTGTGATACTGCCTTCAGGGGTTTAAATGTAACTGGTAGTTCTGAGCAGCATTTACAAGCCAGCCTTGTAGGGATTGCAAGGTGAGAAGTAAAACATACTGTGAATCAAGGTATTCTTTACTTGTTTATTTATTTTTTCTTTGTATTTCAAGGCTCAGTAATTCTCACATCAGTTCTTTCACAACAAGTTTGTTTTTGCTAAGAAAATTTATTCAAGCCTAGACTTCCAGGCAATGAGTCATCAGGGACAGACATCTTCTTAACACAAGTAAGAAACTTTTACCATTTTATATGTTAAAAGTTCATAGGTTCAGCCTTGTGAGTTCTATATAAATGTCTATACAGTCAGGTCATTGAACTGCTGTATTTGCAGTGAGAAGCATGTCAAATAAAACAACGATTCTCACAGATATTATCAGATATTAGATAGATAAAATCATATTTTGAATATTCAATCTCACCATGTTTTGAGATTATTTTGAGAGTATATGTTTTGGAAAGGTCTAGAATAGATCTTGATTGCATTAGAGTGCTGTCCCAGTTTTAAAGTGAGTCAGAGGTAGGGATATCACTGGCAAGCACAGCTATGTGCCACATGGTGACTGTCAATCAAGAGACAATCTGCTATTTCTATTACAGGCTGTTATCCTTCAGGCATATAAGCCATAGAACACGTATGACTCAATAAGTATTGTTGAGACATTTAAGGTGGAAATTTGATATTGATTTATTGGTCCCTAGCAAGTGGCAGCCTATCTGCTGTGATCTGCACCATTACTGTCCTTACTGCACCACTGTGTCCAGAAGAGCAACGGAAATAGCTGAGATGGAGCATGAGGAAAAGAAAGTGCGCACCACTGTTGCACAGTTCCTGAGAAGGAGAAGGTCACTCTCACCAACATATATTGAGTTGATGCGCCCAGTGTCTGAATTGATAAGACCTGCTAAAGCTCATCCCACATTGGAGGTTGATGAAGAGACATTGCAGGCTGATGAAGAAGTTGATGAAAGAAGATCTCCAACCCCTGAGAGAACACATCCACGCTCTCCTAGTTGTGTTTACCCTGAGAGGTCATCCTCAAGGTTTGAGAGCTCTGCCAGATTTGACATCACGTCAAGATATGAAGCAAGGGAAGTATCTCTTAAATCTGATAGGAAATACCAGGTTGCTACCCAGATACCATTCAGCCTTGACCACGCTCCACGCATCACAGTGAGAATGCGTTCTCATCGTGTGCCATATGGTCAGGACACAAGGTTCACATTGAATGTCCAGTCCAAGCCAGAGGCAGAAATCATATGGTATCATAATGGACAAGAAATTCAAGAGGCAAGCAAGTACCAGATTACAAATATAAGTGGAGTTCTTTCTCTGAAGATTATTGAGTGCACTGCAGAGGATAGTGGAACATACCGTGTTGTCTGCACAAATTCAAAGGGAGAGACATCTGACTATGCCACCCTTGATGTTTCTGGTGGAGAATTTTCCACATATTCCTCTCGACGTAAGGATGAGGAGGTCCCTGCATTGTTTTTCCCAGTTGTCACGACAACTGACTACTACCATACATCTGCTGTTAGAGCTTACTGCGCTCCAAGATCTCATCTTGAGATCAAACAAACTTCAACAAAGTTTGTGGAAAGATGTGAGGTACCAGCTTTAGAATATGCTGCAGTAGAGAGGTTGGCATCATCACCAATAAGATATGCTTCAACTGAATACTTGTTCTCTCCATCTTATTCTTTAAAACTTTAACTATAAAAACAAAGACAAAAGAAGTTGAAGAGGTCAAGAAATGCTTACATAGCCTCAGTCAACTACAGTTTCTCTTGGAGAGACAACAAGGTTCTGATGTGATATTGATGGTGAAACAACTCCAAGTGTGACATGGTTGCATGGAAACACCATTGTATCCTCAAACCATTATCAAATGATTGGAACACAGGGAAAATCTATATTTCAAATCAGTTCTGTTGAGCTTTCTGATGAGGGGAATCACACTGTGATTGTGGAGACAATAGGAGATAATAGGAGAATGTTTAGCTAATGATCTGGAACCTTTTAATGGTGCACTGCAAGGTTTGACGAGTAAGACATGTTGGCCTTATTTATATACTGACTGGCTGTGTTGAGGCATTTAGAGTCCAGGGTCATTTGAATGTAGTTTCAGAAGTTTGTGTTTATACTTTTGAGAAAATATATTGAAAGATTCAAGGAATTAACTTTAACAATAAAGTCTAAGGAAGACCTGGGGGTATGACCTAGAGCTAACAAGTCCTTAGGATGGGCATCTTCTTTGTAGACACTTTAGCAATAGTGTAAAACTCTAATGGCATGCTCAAGGTGTGAGAAGTCTTCTCGAGCAAAAGTTTCTGGTAAAGATTACTTGATTGCTTTCAATGACATCACTTGTCAATAGATTACAATTGTTTACCTTTCTGCAAAAGCAGAAAGCTCCACCTGATGCTTTGGTTTGAGCAGCAAAATTTACTTTTGTCCTGTGTAGTCCTGTATTTCCAATCTCTTTCAATAAAGTATAATTTCAGCTCATAAACATCTGGTGCTGATCCTGTTAATGGTCCAGACCAGTGAATAGTCTCTGTTACACCTACATGTAGGCCTATATTTTCACCAGGTAAAACATACTGTTTTTTCGGGCTATAAGGCGCATATAAAATAATTTAATTTCCTAAAAATCAACAGTATGCCTTATAATCCAGTGCGCCTAATATGTGGCTGTGTTCTTACCTCGAACCAATTTTAAATGGTACACAAACCTAAAAAATCTGGATTAGCGGAGCATTACGGAGCCTCTGGTTAAGTTTGGACATTTCACATGCCAATACAACTGCAACCGCGAGGTGGCAACATAACCACCCTATAGCGGATTCCGGTGACAGCTGAAAGACAAAGACAACTCAACTGAAGCTGCTCCACGGAAGAACAGACACGTTCGGAAAGCATTCAGCCAACGGTCTGCATTACGAGCCATAGGCATACTATACCTGGTATAGCCACCAAATTAACACGTGTAATTATTTTTATTCATATATTAGATATCCTTCAACTAGTGCCATTCCAACTCTTTCAGGTAATTCTAATCATGGATGTTAAAAAAGATTGCCATGTATTTGAGGATTCTGGTCTCAACATTGCGGGAAGAACTTGTTGTCAGGGTTAACATGTACATGTAGGCCAGGAGTGGTTTAATGGTCCAGCATGAAGACCCACTAAATTTAGCTGCTCATCAACATCAGAGCAGCTAACACTCGCTGACCCCTGTGATCATGATGGCCCATTCAACCCCAATCTTTCACACACTGACATGCTAAATAGTCCCATGGTGAGGGGTGTGGTCTACAGTTCACAGTTCCACCCACAATCCAGAGAGTTATCTGCTGGTCTTCCCATCTCCAGACCAGAACTGAAGACGCTGAAAGGTGAAACATTAGTTACCTTAATTAACTGAACATTTGACTACCATGACCTGGATGATTGAAAATTTTCACAGACACAAATCAGAAAACCATTCAGAGAGTGCAAACCTCCACCAACACGATACGGGTATACAAATATGGCATGCACAACTTTGAAACTTGGTGACTATGTCCAGCTCCTACTGTGGAATTCAAGATTTAGACACATCAGTGTCACTTCACATCTACAAAAAGATGGAAAGCTCTTAGTAAGGAATAACAGCCGTCGATGTGTGCTGTTATACGGAATTAATGAAGTTTGCTTCTGCCAAGTTGCTTTAATACTGCACAACATTTTTGGATGGTATTTGTTTGTTTAAAAAATAATTTGGGTAACAGGAATGAGATTTTAGTTTTACTGATTCCGTCAGATGCACTGTATGTCACAAAATATTCAACACATAAAATGAAAGAATTTACTTTTGGCCTTCATATGGCTTTCAGAGGCTTTGAAAATCAAATTTGCAACTAAATATGTGAATTTTTGATTACTCCATTTTTAGGAAGGGAAATATGTTGTGGTAACAGCAATGAGTCAAAACCTGGGGACACAGCTATAATTAGCAGTGTACTGTGGATAACAAAATACTAATTTATTATGAAAAATATGTTAGACGTTTAGTTGCAAGGGCGTAGGTTTAGTCTCAACATTGGTGGGGACGATGCCACCCCCCAAAAAAAGATATGTAAATTCGTCGTGCATCCTTACACAACAAAGTTTTTTTTTTTTTTTTTTTTTTTTTTTTGGGGG
>JASCQY010000071.1:8581033-8597127 GCA_030264315.1 Sardinella tawilis | reverse complement strand
GGTATAATCAAAATCTCTATTGTTGGCCAAATTTATATTGCATATTGCTTATACCTTTTATATCGCCCACCCCTAGTATAAGTGATATGCGATATAAATTTGGCCAACAATAGAGATTTTGATTATACCAACCTACCGTGATAACTCAGATTTGGTTTAAATTTTGCATTAGAATAATGTAGGCCTACACTTTTGAATGGACACTAATAAGTAAAAACACAATACATACATTTTTGATTTCAAGCAGAGACTTTAATAAGTCTCATGTAGCGGTATACTGTAGCACAGATGATGATCCGCCTATCTTTTACCTTAAGCAATGGCGCAACCGGCGCAAATGAACGCATGGATTTTGGTTGGTTTGTGCGAGCCATTTGCGGGTAGCATTACGTATGATATGCTAGCCTATTTTTTTCCTCTTTAACTTCTTGTCACTAGTTGTCAATGTCCTCATCTTTTCTGATTAAAATGCTTTCCATTCGCTTCCTGAAATAGTAGTCTACTTTCCTTAATAAACTTTCAGGTGCACTAAGTGATGTTAGCTCTGTGGTGCATTGCTATGTGGTGTCTGTGTGAAATGTCTATTTGTCAAGAAGGGCTCACATGTTCCACAAGCTTTAATATTCCCCAGCCACATTCATTTGCTCCCTTTATCAAGGGGGATAGATGCTGGAATATCTGAAGACTTTCTTTGAGACTTTCTTTGCTTTTTATTCTAAACTGCTTTGCAATTATTTTGCATATTTCTTTTAGTTTAATTAATTAATTATTTTGTACTTATTATCTAAATATGTCCTGGATGCAATTTTAATTTAGGCTAAGTTTGTTGTAGCTTATTCTGCTTTCAGTAGCATATGTAGTAATGATTTGACCAGGCCCTAAGTTTAGGTTATGGTTTGACCTTTGACGCATCTGGGTTGAGGGTTCACCTCAATATTATTTTGGGCCCAAAACATTAAACATTCTGAAATCAAATCAATCACGTGATCTCCTGATCAATCCTGCACATTTAAAATTATATTTTAAAGTTGTATTGAATATATCACAATATATACTGCATACCGTCTATGCTTGAAATTATACCGCAATATGAATATTAGACCATATCGCCGATCCCTACATGTACCGAAGATTTAAACTTTAACAATAGTCAACACCTATATTAAGCTAAATGGTGTTTAGACAGGCAGTGATGTGGCCTTCAGACAGGCGGTGTTGTGGCCCTCCGACAGACAATGGCTTTTTTGCCCAATAAAGGGTACTCAGGTGCTACTCTCATCAACTTTAAGCTTTAATCTGTGTAGCTTGTTGTTTCTGGGGTTTCTCACTTTAGCCTTACATGTACCCAGAGGAGTCACTAGCACTTTCTCAGTGTGCTCTGGGTTTAGTAGAACAATGGGTACAATATTACAGGTGGCTCCACAGTTTATTTGGAAGTTACTGTAACTAACTTTTCCCCTATCCCCTGCAAAGAGCTGCTGCCCCTGACTGTAGTAGTAGTAAGCTTTATTGTCAATTATGTCACATGTACAAGACATACAAAGAATCAAAATTAAGTTCCTCACTCCCCCTATGGGGGGCGGGGGGTTGTCTAGCATGGGCAAGCAGCAAACCGGTCCTGCAGCCACGTAGGCACTGATCACAGACTTGCCTGTTACACTTGGGTATAGCGGCAGAGGCGGGGTGGTGGGGGAGGGAGGGTGAATGCATGTCAATATATGTAGACAGACTGTGGCTGTCTTTAACCTGATTTACAGTTTCATTCTCTCCATTTACTTCAGTTATACAGTTGGCATCCTCATAAGAGTCACTGTCACTAGTCTCCTCTGTAACTGCATGCATTTTCTTAGCTTTTCCACTGGCCTCTTGTCTCCTACTGATCTCTTGTCTCGATCTGCACTGAAATGCAAAATAATTTTCCTTTCCACACGTCTTACTTTTTTTTCCAAAAGCTGGGCACTTTTTCTTTTTGTTGGCACAGTATCACATTGTCTTTTTGTTTCATTTCTGCCTGTTTTCGTGCATGTACCTCTTCCACTGTCTGTCTTTGCAGTGTTCTGCTATTGTCCCTTGACAGCTCTGTAGGTTTACAAATGTTCAGGCATATCTCCCGCAGTGCTGAGCTATTTGTACTGCACACATGTCAGTCTCTGATCAATGAATTTCTAATATCCCCAAAATTGGAGCTGCTAGCAAGAACTTTCAAGTCGGTTACATAGTTTTCATCCAATCTTTGGTTTCTCATGAAGAATTGGAACCTTTCCACAGTCTTGTTTACCTTTGGGTAGCAGTACTTGTCAAACTGTTTGATCATTGAACTCACTGTGGTCTTTGCTGAAGGGCTAGCACTTGCCAAAATTCGCCAAAGTTTTCTGCCTTCCTCCTTCCAAGTTTTCCATGACTTTGCCAAGTTGTTGGAGTTCAAAGCCAAAGTTCCCGGGGGTTTTATCCCTTCCATCGCTGTCAGCGAGCTTAACTTTCATTTATCTAGTTAATTAAACAACATGTTTCATTATGTTTTGTCGATATCTGGACTATACATGATGGACAATTAAAGCACTTGCGTACTTGAACTTTATTGGGACCATTTTCAAAATCTGCCTGTGTTTTGAGAATTCCATACTTTTAACGTATCCACCTCTGGTCCGCACACGTGGTGTAACCTCTAGAACAGTTGGACCCATACAACAGTATTTAAATAAACAATCTTATTGTTACAGCAGGGAAGTTCCGAGTATGGTAACAGGACCAAAGTCCTTTAAAGGCTATATGTCTAAGTGCTAAGAGCTAAGTGTCTCTGACTGGACGTTTTGGAAAGTGCTAAAAAATACAGTATTCATTTCTGATAAGTTGGCTTTTTAAGCTAACATGGATACTATAATAAGCAATTCTATCATTCCATCTGAAGATTTTTTTTCCTTTAAAAAATGAAAAAAAAAAAAAAAAATCAGATTCTAACAGATTATAGTAGGGATGGCCAAACAAAGGCCCGGGGGCCAAATGCGGCCCTTTGCTGTCTTTCACTCGGCCCACCATGAAGTCAGAAAATAAGATGTGTGGCACATTGTTGCATTGATCTATTATTATAGCCTTGGCTATATCCATCGCACAAACTGTAGTTTCAGTACTAGTGTAAACTCTGTAATTGATATTACACAGCATTCGACGGCCTGTAATCGCCTTTTCACTTGAAACTGGTTAAAAACAAGGCCATTGACTTTGCATTGGCCCTTGGCTGCTTAGATTATTCAGGATGTGGCCCACAAACAGAAAAGTTTGGCCGCCCCTGGGTTATAGGAATGACAACGCTTCCTATTCGTCAGAGCATAAGCGGTGAGCAATCCTGCTTTTCGCTCAGAATGCTGTTTCCTCTGCCTGTGAATTCGCTTAAATTTGTACTGCACTCTAGCCAGGCTAACACCAGCCTAAATCTCAAGTGAGATTTAGTCTGGGGACCACCTATACATTTTCTCGTATGGGATTTCAGGTTTCGTTTGTCCAAAAGTTTGTGCATCGTCTTGCCATCTCTCCCTGTTGTGTGATTGGTTCCCAAATTCATGCTCTGTGGCTCCACATGGATGCACATTAGATTTTTATGGGAGCGCATGCGAACTATGAACAACAGGCAGCAACATATAGTAGCATACACTGTAGGCCTAACAGCAATATGCATTTTTTAAAAGCGAACAAATGTGAAATGACAAGAGAAATTGCATGAGGGCTTCTTGCATATGAGAAACCTGCGGATACACTTAACAAAAACAAAATGAAACCAGAAGTTTATGTAGCCTACACTCGTTTCCGAGAAATCTTTTAAGATTCCAAAATTAATGCTTTTTTCACCGAAACTATTTCACCACATTGTTTTGCTAGTGGCAAATAGTTTGATAGGAGTAGTAGCCTAGGCCTACACTACACAAAACATAATTTTCCTTTGTGAAATATAATGCGAACTCCGGCCATCTCCATCAATGACTGTAACGTTTGTTTAATTTCAGTGTAACTGTCCTCATAACTTTAGAAGGCACAGATTAATACACCATGGATTTGTGCCTGCCCGAAACTTGAGTTGTGAGCAATATCAAAGTGAAGCGGTAGCGAGACAGAGCCACAGCTCCGGCCTTTGGATGAAAGAAAAAAACTGCCCGACGCTTCAACTAAATTCAACTAAACTAATACAAGATGCATAGGCCTTGGGGGTGCAGTAGCTCAGTTGGTTAGGTGACGCACCATGCCTCCGGGGACCCGGGTTCAATTCCAGCCCACAGTCATTTCTCGATCCCTCCCCATCTCTCTCCCCACTCACTTCCTGTCGCTCTTCAGCTGTCCTATCACATTAAAGGCAAAAAAAAAAAAAAAGATGCATAGGCCTATTAGTCCTACATTTTGGGTGGGCGTCGCACTCAGTCAAGGGGTCCTTGGGCTAAAAAAGGTTGAAGACCCCTGTTCTAAAGGAATCATTTGTTTCTCTACACAATACTATTTATTTATTTTCGAAGAAATATACAGTATCTGTGGCTCTTTTTTCATTTCTTAAGGATGTCAGAATGGAGTCCATGTTTCACAACTCTTTGTCCACCTTAGTTACAACACACTGGGATTAGTAATACCGATGTAATGCCTTGTGGGACTTTTGAGAAATAAGGAGGGTCCTTTGAACCTTTGATCTGGCTCAAGGGGCTTAATCTTCATAGCTGTGGACTTCAATCAGGCTCATATGCTGACAGACATCTCTCCTTGCTAGATTAGACCATACCTCTTCAGGAACTGAATGCTTGTGCAATGTGAATTATGACCATACAGTTTACTAGATTATGCCAAAGCAATATGAAGGGAAATAATGAGTGGAGCTGGTTATCTTCCGCTAATCTAATGTCTTCCTGGCCAACACATAGCATAATGACTACTTTCACAGCAGTAGCAATAATAATGATGCAATAGAATTAGCATTATTGTTGGTATTAATATTGTTCATCTTTGCGGACTGTTATTCTTGTAACAGTCGAGTTGCTTATATCTGCCACCTTCCCAAACATCAATAAAAACAAAGATGAGAAATAGGAAGCTCCAGGGTATGCATTGAAATTTCTGCATTTGCCAACATCAACAATCATGAAATTGACCATAATTACTTAAAGAACGTATGATTTAAAAAATATTATGTTTTATATTTCATTGATGATGATGATTTGCAGTCTTCCATTACTTTAAATAAGTCCAGTCAGCTTAATTATAAATAACTATTAACTGTTATCATGGTGTCCTTAAACTAAAGAATTCCATGCTATCCTCAAAGTTTCTGTGGAATGCAAGAGCAAGTGTCAAGAGGTATATGTTGTCTTCTAAGGCCATGTTATAAAACGTTGTTGTGAAACCAGGAAGTGTGTCAATATGGTGTCCTCCGAACAAAATTTCCATTGCTAACAATGAAAGACTAAGGCTAATCAAGTGGCACTCCTACTTTTTTTTTGTTGAAGGAAGCATGCCAACTCAGGAATAATGTTAATTAACACAAAACAACCAGGACAGATCTGTTCTGTAACATCCACATTGCCCCTCTGAGGCAATGGGGGTTGTCTTGCATTTGACTGACAGGGACAGCCAGTGTCTCCTTTTGGTCATCCACAGATTACTGAATGCTTCCTTGAATGTGTGTTTCAAAAGATTGAAGCATTGCAAAAAGATGGCTCTGGAGGAATAAAACATTTCCAACAGCAGAACACCTCTGACACAGTAGGGGTCCATAGGCATATCAAGCTACTATTAACAGTGCCGGCATCAAAGTAACTGTGGTTGGTAACAGGTGTGAGGTTTCATAAAAGGCATCTCTTTCCCATAATGCATCTGTTCAGGCCACCAATAGGGAATGGCAGCGCTGTTGTGATGCTTCTTTCACCAGGGGTATAAAAAGTAAAACAACCATGTTAGCACTTCTGAGCAGTTGGAGCATTCCCAGCCTTGCCTCGGGTGTAGGGATTGCAAGGTAAAAAGCAAAACTACACGGTGACTCTGTGTAGTTTTGTTTTTTTTGGGGATATTTCGAGGCTCAACCGTTCTCACCTTGGATTTCTGGAAACACATTTGGATAAGGAGATTGTTTCAGAAGCTATTGACTTCTGGGCAAAGTCCCATCAGTGACAGGCATCCTTGTGACACAAGTAAGTGGCTTTTAATCCACAATGAGATCTGTTAAAGTAAAGTTGACATCTTCAGACTCCTGAGCTCTATGGGAGTGTCTATGCACTTGTTAAACTGTTGCATGTGCAAATGTGAGAAGCATGTTGAATACACATGTTCATTTAGATGCTTTAGAGAAAAAAAGTACAATGAAGACATTAGACATCATTTCTGATCTTTCAAGGTTATTATTTGGTGCTATGATTCAGAAAAGCCAAGAATAGACCCTGATAGCATTAGAGTGGTGTCCCAGCTGGGCCTCAATGTCTTTTTAAGGGAATCAGCAGTAGGGCTATCAGTTGCACCTCCAGCTATGTGCCACATGGTGACTGTCAATCAAGTGAGGGACTGCTTATTTTTGGAGACTGCCATTTCTGTCATAGTGAATATCATTCTTCAGCCACAGAATCTGTTTTATGCTTAACTTTGTACATTGTCGTAAAAATGTCCGCTTTCAAAGTTGCATGATTATTCGAAATCCTCTATGGTATTAAGGTGGAGATGTGTTTACCTGTGATACCTAGACATTTCAAATCAAAACTTGATTAGTTAAATTTTATAACATTTGATTAGTCACAATTTCCCAGATATGCAGCAGATGTTTTTTTTTTATTTGAAAACATGTTGGTTTTAGACTTGTCCATTGAGTTGGAAATGTATTGCCATTGGATTCAGTCTAATTAATGGACATTATTTGAAGACATTAATTATAGACACCCATACTAAGTAAGTGGGTAAAAAGAGAGCTGGTATGTTTACTGCAAGCATTTAGTGTCAGTGAATAGGCCCATAATTACATAAATTCTAATATGTTAAAAAAGTTGTGAGAATTGTGTAAAATCGTGGCTGTAACTGTATTGTGTTTTGTATATTTATGCTTGGACTAAAGGCATGTACTTACCACATTATGTGGAATAAATGTCTGATGTGATGGCTTTAGTGGTTTGTAGATTAAAGTTAATTAAATATAAGGAACGTGTTGTTACAAAATATAAATCTTGTGACTTCCATGCGGTGTGGCCTGTCAGAAAGCTCAGCCATTTTGGACAGCATTTTCCACAGCAATGCTCTGTGTTTAATTATAACCTCATAGGCTGTGCCAGAGGCTAGCCTTCTTCTCCCTCATTCATTGTTGCTTTCTAAGCTCCTCAGTTGTTTGCTTCTTTTCGGCAAAATGTTGTATATGATGTGAACGTTTGAAAAGTGATGCATACAAAATACAACAGCAAATTTTTAAATAGCAAATTTTTGACGTTCATTTGAGGAATTCTGCTTTCATCAGAGTGAAGATCTATGACTGTTCTATTATTGAAAGCAAGATTGCTGAAAATGATTTGTTTCTGCAAAGTACGAAAATAATTTGTTTTAAATACTGCATATGTAAAAAGACAGGCATTGCCATCTCTGAGAGTTCATCTGATCTGTTGTTACCCAAGAACTTGAGCGCATCTCAGAGGCTATTGGCTTTCCCCCTAGATATATTAAGAGTTTGCCTGCATAAACAACTTTCTGTACTAACCATTACGGGAGGATGTACATGTGTAAATTTTTTGAATTCTTTACCGTAGCAAAATGTATTAATCAGTAAAGTTTGGTCATTCATTTCACTAATATGTGTTTGTTTGTGGTAAATATTTAAAGCAGTTTTTTTTTCTATACTTTACTTTTTACTTCTATACTATACTGTATGTTTTTTACTATCCTTGATAGTTCAAGGTAATTAGTAAAAATTGTGAAGGAAAAATTTTAGTTGCTAGAACTAACTAGGAGTAACATCAGAAGCAAAATATGTCTATGCAGTATTCAGAATTGAACAATGGCAGTAGATTACTAGTATCCACAATTTCACATGACAAAATCACCTTCTTATATTTCTTTGGCATTTGTTGTATTTCGCCTGCATCCAGACAGTGAACTAATCAGTTATACAGGACTACCATACGTTCTTACTCCTTTCCATATAGTTTATTATGTTCAGCACACATTTGCAGCAGTTTTCTATTAAACATTTGCTTTGTACATTGTACCTGGGCCATCTGGATTTTTGATCTGCTCCCAAGCTTGAGGTCACAGTTTCCAGTTGCTACCAGTATGTCTGAAAGCTGTCAATTGGTGCTTGTTCTAACACTTAGACCCCATAGAGCCACAGGTCTCTCAGATGACAGGCTGCAAAGGACCAGGTGCTAGGGGCGGGGGTTGACACAAGTGATTAGTCAGTTAAATTCCTTCACTGCAAGGCTGTATATATTTCACTTGCGTTGTCATTGTTAACTGTGTCAACCAGATTTCCTGTAATGTTTGTTGGTAGTTGGTGGTGATGTTTTTGTTGTCATTTGCTTTTTTGGTGACATTGTTTTCTCATTTTTTGCCAGGGTGCCTTCCAACATGTCAACACAGGCGCCAACGTTTACACAGCCGCTTCAGAGCGTTGTGGCACTTGAGGGTAGTGCCGCAACGTTCGAGGCTCAAGTTAGTGGTAAGGAGAATGCCTTATGGCTGTCCTCACATATTGCAGTGCAGATATCCAACTCATTACAGAGAACATGAAAAAAACATCTTACACTAATATCAACTATATCTAGTCTTGTAAAATTTACTACATGGGTCACCTAATGAAATCTGGAATAAAAAATAAACGTACAATCCTTATAGTTTCTGTGCCATTGTATTATTCTTAATTTGTATTAACTCCTGCTTATAGGTAATCCAGTTCCTGAAGTGAGCTGGTTCCGTGATGGCCAGGTTCTTTCCGCTGCCGCTCTGCCCGGCATTCAGATCTCGTTCAGCGATGGCCGCGCTGTTCTGAAGATCCCTGCTGTGACAGCCGCACACAGTGGAAGATTTTCTGTGAGAGCCACCAATGGCGCTGGACAAGCCACTAGCACCGCTGAACTTCTTGTTACAGGTGATAATTCTTGCCATTTGAGCACTATGTGATAATAAATGTTGATAAATACATACAAGCACAACATAAGGATTAAGATGTTAGTACTGTGCAACTGCCCATTAACTAAAAAAATGGGTGCTTGGCCAAAAGTAATTTTTTTATTTTACTAAATTTTATTTATTTATTTGTAGCTGAGACCGCGCCACCCAACTTCATTCAGAGACTTCAGAGTGTTACAGTAAGACAAGGAAGCCAAGTGAGACTGGACGTTCGTGTAACAGGAATCCCTACACCTGTGGTGAAGTTCCTCAGGGAGGGAGCTGAGATTCAGAGCTCCGCTGACTTTCAGATTGTACAAGAGGGAGATCTTTACAGTTTGTTGATTGCTGAAGCCTTCCCAGAGGATTCTGGAACCTACTCTGTCAGTGCCTCCAACAGTAGTGGCCGTGCCACCTCAACTGCTGAACTGTTCGTTCAGGGTAAGCCATGCAACTTAATCAACATAACTGGTCAGCATGATGAGGTTTTCTTTTTCTTTTTCATTTTGCTTAACAAATAATGGAATAACTTTTTGCAACTATACTATATATTCTTTTCAACAATACTTGGTTGTGTGTATTATTATGTACTGCTATGAAATTATCCTATTTACAGATGCCATAGGTCAGTAAAATTGGCTTACAAAGTTATACTTTTGTATCTAATTTAACCAATTGATTCTTCTTTAGGTGAGGAAGTTGCAGTCCCTGCTAAGAAGACCAAGACCGTTGTCTCAACTTCACAGATTTCTCAGACTCGTCAGACTAGAGTGGAGAAGGTAAGAGGCATTTAAATAAATTTTTGTTAACTTCACACCTGAAAAGGCTGAAAGGGTATTGATGTGTTTTACTCACTTGTGATCTCTTTCAGAGAATGGAGGCTCGTTTTGAATCCTCTATGATGCAAATGCAAGTGGAGGGAGCTGAGGTCACCCAGCAGCTAGCACACAAGACACCACCACGTGTGCCTCCCAAGCCAACCTCAAAGTCTCCCCCATCAATGGTGTCAAAAGTTGCAGCCACCCGTCACCAGTCCCCCTCCCCCGTGAGACACGTAAAGGCACCCACCCCTACCCCTGTCAGGTGAGCTGATTTCCATCGGTTTTCCATCAGAAAATGTTCCATGCATTTTCTTGGAGTATTTTCCCATTATAGTTGGTGTCGTTCAGTACACGTCATGTGAATTATATGAAATTATTGTGGTACAACAGTTCATACAATACAGTAAACATTGTATATTTAATATTGCGAACATGTGTGCCTCTCAATGACTCTATTTAAATATTTCTGCCTCTTCCATTGTATTCTTAGGCCTGCTTCCCCGGCCTCGAGACTCTCTGTGTCCCCAATCAGACCAGTGAAGTCTCCCATCACGGCCCGCAGGCAGGTCGCTCTAGGAGTGGATGTCCTTCCACCTTGGAAACAGGAGGGCTATGTGGAGGGCAGTTACACAACTGTGACCTCTGGAGCCACCCGTGTTCAGACCAGTACCACCACCCAGGTGCAGATGGAACAACACTGGGAGGCTTCTTTCACCGCACGCCAGCAGGCCAGTGCTGCCGCTGTCACAGAGGTGAGTCTTGCTCTCGCTTAAACAAAGGCAGCAGTGTCACCTAGTGGCAAGTGTTGGGCATTTTTTTTTTTTCATTCAGTGTACTGTACAGTATATTTATGGTATGCCATCCAGTGGCCTATTCCTATCCAGTGGCATAGTCCTTTACTTGTATGTTTATTTTTGTTCTTGCCCTTTTGAAGTGGTGACCATCCTCTATAAATTTGATCTGATTTCTTATGATTGCTCTCCCGTGGCCCTAATGATAGGATCTGCATGATGTGGATGAGGAAGCAGTGGCGGATGCTACTGTTTTAGCCACAGTTGACCAGCCTCCCAACTGTGAACCCCTTGATCATTCTTCTCAGCAGTTCATGTCAGAGTCTGATTCTACAACACATGTAGAAACTGTGCAAGAGCAGGTAGATGAGTTGCTTTCTTGAAGTCACAGTTGTCTTCGCACCCTCTCACCTTAATCCTTGAGTATGTTTCTCTTGGTGAAGCTTTGGTCTTTGATGATGTTTTCTTGTAATCACGTACAAACACTCAGGAAATGGAGGCAGCTGATAGCGCTGTGAAACACATTGTGGAGACTGACGATGAAATGAATTCAAGTTACACAGCATGTGCATCCAGTAGTGAAAGTTTAAATGAAGAGAGTCCTACTGAATCAAAAAATGAGGAGGAACTTCTCAGTGAGGTATACTGCTCGTGCTGGCAATATCAGTATTTTTTATTTTAAATTGATTTTTTTTTTATTTTAGACATTTAGGAAAATCTACATGGAAAAAAAGTTCAGTACAAAAAAGTATAGTTAATGGCTAAAGTTATATGTTAAGTAATATTTAATGGCAGTATTGTTTCCAACTAAAGAAGTTCACTCAGAAATGTGTTAATAACATGACCATTTTCATTCTCTTCACTGCAATATTTGATGGGGAATACCATAGCCCTCACCAGATGAGGGGATTACTGACATGGAAACAGAGATTAATCCTGATAGCACTCATGTAGAAAGCACTGACATGAACATCGATGCAACTACATGTGAGACTGCTGGACAGGAGGAGGTAGAGAAACAAGCAGTAGCTTGCAAAATGAGTGCCACCGTGTTGCCATCATCTCTGCATGGTTCATCTTCACTCTTTTCTTCTTTACACTTTTCTTTTCCCACCCACACAGTTGGTTTTTCAGCATGTTGTCCACTTCAGGGAGGCATGAAGTGGTCTCACATTAAGCAAAGCAGTTCACGGATGTTGCACTGGCTTGCTTACATGGCTGGAAGGAGATGTTTTATGATGTATTCAAATTGATGATGGAACACAGCCCTATCTTTATGCAGCCGCTGTACTTGTAAAAATGTACTTTTGCTGATAGGGGTGGGAATTGATAGGATTTTCTCAGTATTGATGCCACTGCTGATTCTGCTTATCCGTCTGCTTTGTGTTTTCAATGTTTTCAGTGTCAGTAGGTGTCCAGTCTTTATGCTATGCAAAAAGTTTTAATGTTGTGTACCAGACAACTAAGTCTGGTTAAGTTCAGAAAATACACAGGTTTTTAGATTTGGGACATAAAACCCATTGGTATTAATTAACATTATTACATCAAAACACATTCTTGTGTAATGTGGTCAATCCTACTATGGAGGCCATCTTAGCTTATTTGTGCACATTGCACCATCTATAAGTGTGTTGTGTCAGTTTTGCGTGAAGACAGAATCATTGTCCATGGTCTGAAAATATTGGCGGCACCTTGAAGAGAATTGATAGTGTTGGAGCCGACCAATTCCAGTGATTTGAGCATTCAAATTTCAGATTTTCAGTTCCCACCCCTAATTGTGCATCTGTTTGTGCTTGTTGTGCCATAGATTATGTGTAATCTGTGCAAAACATGTGACTGTTAACTGCTTGTTGTCTATAGGGTGAGGTTGGGAAAAAGGCAGCTGTGGCAACAGTACTAGCTGCTGTTGATCAAGCACGTGTCCGAAAGCCAATGTACTCTGAGGGTGGTTTTATTGAAGAGGAAGCCGTAGAACCTGACTTTTATCAGCAAACCATGCTCACAGAGCAAGTCAGAACCGCGGCAGAGGCTGTGGCAATGCCCACTGCAGTACAAATTGCTCCCTTTGAACAGACCGTTCATGTCTCCCAGGTTAGATGAAACGAATGAGAATGATCTTACTCAGTTCTTTATTAATATAAGGAGTATGTTTGTTCATTATTTTCCCTGGAGTTTCCATCAAAACTTTGATTCTGTTTATTTAGATTGAGGCCCAAATGGATACTGGCCTTGCTCCATCTCCAGTTCCACAATTCACAGTTTCAAAAGTTACTGTTCCTAAGTCAGACCATAGCTATGAGGTAAGCGTAGGTAAAATCAGGCAAGCAGCAATGTATTTATAGAGTGCACAAGATATCTCTTGAAATGAAACAGATTATGAAAATAATGAAAATCAATCAATTAACACAGTAATTTGTATCCGACTCTGAAGGCCTTACATATGTATGAGCAATGGTATTAGGCTAAGTCAGAAATAAACACATTCTCAAGCTATTTCTCTTGACTCACTGAAAGTGTCAGGACCATCTGACACTTCCAATCATTAAAGCGGCTCATAGCTTACTGGTATATCTATATAAGCTACAGACACATAACTTAAGAGAGTGTTTGTTTATTTTTTAATATAATTTTTAAGCACATTCAGCACATTCACTTCCATCACTTTTCGGTGACCAGTTGTATTATCCAGTCTTGTCTGGTTATCATGTAATTTAAGGATCAGATGAGATGTAATTTAACAATTTTGGAAATATTTACTTTTCAGTATCTTAGTATTTTAAACTATAGTTTGAAAATAATAAATACCCCATGAAACATCTGAGCAGAATAGTTATGTGCAACTACCCTGTTTTCAGAGAGCTTAATGGCAGCAGGAGTGATGGGTACAAATGCCAGACTCCTGATTTAGTGTGAACAGGTGCCATGTGATGATCTTATTATAGAATGTGAAAAACATTGCCAAGTGTAGGTTACTGCTTGCCTGACATACAATCTTTTCTATCACAGTTTTTTAAATTCTTTTTTGAAAAAGTGTGCAAATTCTAATTAAGAATTAATCTAGTTAACATATCTGTTTGGCGGTAGACGCATTAGTTCTTTCATAATATGAATAACAATATAATATATTTAATTAACTTAGGGGGCTTTGCAAACTCTAGAAGTAACTTTAACACAACTAACTGTAGGACAGCAAAGACTAATCTGTCTTTTTGCTATTCTGTTATGGTAATGCTATTCTTCTTGGGTCGGTTAGGTTTCAATTGCAGGGTCTGCCATTGCCTCTCTGCAGAAAGAGTTGTCTGCTACCCCTCATCCTCAAACTATCATCAGACATGTCAAGCCACCATCTCATAGGATTTCAGAGGCCAGAATGACTCCTGAGCCAATCTCTTCTCCGTTTAAAGATGTCGGTGACAGATATCAGACCAGTTTTGAGACACAGTTACAAAGAGAGATAGGCACGTCACTGACAGGTGGCATGGATCAAAAGTACGGCGTTTGGGACCATCAGGTTTGTTTTTGTCTGGATATGTCACTGCTCTTGGTTTAACTGCCGCTCTAATTATCACACATTCTTCTAGCCTAACGAGCTCACCAACGCTTTTCCAAGGACACCTTTCTGCCTGTCTTCACCTCTCTACGATCATCTTGTGCTCTTTGAAATCTTGATTCCTTACCTAATGTTCCAGAAGTTCCATTTTAACCTTTCATCACTCTTCATCCTTTTTAACTGTCATTAGATAGCGCCAGCGCTCGATTGATACATTTTGGACTATTTGTTGTTGTTTTTTTAACTACAGTAAATTTTACATTTTTCACAGGTTGTTGAGATGGCAGTGACTCCCTCAGAAGCTAAAGAGGCTACTGTTCCTCCTACAATTGTGGCTGTAAGTGCAGTCTAAGTGCTTACAGTAGCATTGGTGTGCAGAACTAAATATTTTTTTTAGAATTTAAAAATACTATGAAAAGTTTTATATAAAACTGTTTTTTATTTGTAGGGATTGAAAAATATGACTGTTACTGAGGGAGAATCTGTGACGCTGGAGTGCCAAATATCTGGAACCCCAACCCCAGGCATTATGTGGTTCAGAGAGGACTACAGAATTGAGAGCTCCATTGATTTCCAAATCACATATGAGGGTGGATATGCCCGGCTGGTGATCCGCGAGGCTTTCGCTGAAGACAGTGGCCGCTTCACCTGCACTGCCACCAATGAGGCTGGAACAATCAGCACATCGTGCTACCTGCTTGTGAAAGGTACAGATTTTAGCAATTAATTTAGTGTAGGGATGCACCGATATCACTTTTTTAAAGCTAGTCTAAAGCTTCAAATTATTATATATTATATATATAAAATATTTGTTGCAAGTTTGCTGCAAGCTTACTAATTTGTGGCAAAAGTTTAGTTTGCCAGAGAAGTTTGCTGCAAGTTTGCCATAGTCAGCCGCTAGTGGCAAATCTGTGTGATCTGGCATCAATGACAATTTGACACTATTGGAGAGTGTATTTGCCATTGATTTGCCTATCTTCATTGGATTGTAGGAGAGATCTGTCTTGCAATATGGAATTTTGTATCAAAATTAAAACCAATCTTATCTTTTAGTGTCTGAAGAGATTGAGAGCAGAGAGGAGTTAACTACTGTTTCTGAGGAAATCGAAACCGCACATGAGGCACAGTAAGTTAATGATATTTTGCTCCAATCTCATGTTATTTTGATTTCATTGTAATCTTTGTTCACAGTGTGTGATCACAGTTTAAATATAAATATTTAAATGCTTTCAGAATGACTATTGAAGCAAAAGAAGAGACTATGTCTGTGACCAGTGGCTATTCTGAGACTGTTGAAGCTGGAGCTGCTGTAGCCCCTTTCTTTATCAAGAAACCCACTGTACAGAAGCTTGTGGAGGGTGGAAGTGTTGTCTTTGAATGTCAGATCGGAGGCAGCCCCAAACCTCACATTTACTGGAAGAAGAGTGGAGTACCCCTTACTACAGGATACAGGTACAGGTGCTACCGACTTTTGTACAGTTATATACACGTCTATAATTTACAATTGTTGCTTTCATACATTACATTCACTTTGGGGATTACAGGTACAGAGTGGCTTACAATAAGGAAACTGGAGACTGCAAGCTGGAGATCTCTATGACCTTTGCTGATGATGCAGGAGAGTACTCCCTTGTTGCCAGGAATCAGCTTGGTGAGGCATCTGCCTCAGCCCAACTTTTCTCTGAAGGTTAGATCCAAATTTCTTCACTAAGGTGCATGTAACAGGAAAAATAATCTTCTACTTTTTTTTTTTTTTTTTAGTCGCGTGCAGCGCGACTCTATAAGCCGCTATGTCGGTCCGTCGGTTGGTCGGTCGGTCGGTCGGTCGGT
>JASCQY010000071.1:8563069-8580933 GCA_030264315.1 Sardinella tawilis | reverse complement strand
CCTCAATCAGTTTCGCGGGGCATATTCATTACTGACAGCATCGTCTGCACGCGACTTAGGTCTGTTGACCTTGTTTTTTTTACTAATTCTTGCTGAAATCTTCTCTACATTTACAGAGGAATATGAAGCTTACATGAAGAAACATGAAGCAACAGTGACAACAGTGACCACTACCATGGTGCAGGAACCCAAAGTTGGTGATGTTCCTTCCATGGTTGTCAGTGAATTTGAGAAGAGAACACAGACAATGACCTTTGTTACTGGACAGGTAAGATACCTAACATCAAGTGGAGTATGTGGTATGTGGAATTGAGACTTTTGTGTGTGTGTATTAAAGTTGGATGTTTTTTTTTTCAAGGAATTCCAAATATCTGCCTTTGAGCAGAAAATAATCCAAGAGATTGAACTTCGCATTTTGAGGATTACCTATCAAATGCTAATTGCTGAAGACAGAGAGGAGATGGTTATGATTGCAGAACATGAGGCTACACAACCAACCTTTGACACACCCGTGAAGAGCTACAGAATCTTGGAAGGAATGGGAGTCACCTTCCACTGCAAAATGGCTGGAACTCCCCTTCCCAAGGTCCAGCCATTAAACCTTTTTATTATTATTTGTTTAGTTTTGTTCAAAACATGAAGTATTGGTCAGCACTTAATGTTTCTCAAAACTTCTAACTTGTATTTTTTATTGTTTGTTATCATAGATTGCTTGGTTCAAAGATGGCAACCGCATCAGGCACGGAGGCCGTTACCAAATGGAGTTTCTCCAAGATGGAAGAGCTAGTCTGCGTCTGCCTGTGGTGCTGCCAGAAGACGAAGGTGTCTATACTGCTTATGCTTGCAACATGAAGGGCACTGCTTTGAGTTCTGGGAAACTGTATGTTGAACCCTCCACTGCTGCTCAGCCACAGTACCCTCAGCCAGAGGCTATGAAGCGAATCCGGTAAGCTCTCACATTGAAATGCAAAATATATTAAAAATGTATTTTGTTTGTTATTTGTTTGCTTTTGTTTTTTATTGTTTATGTTAACAAATACATTTAGACTCGACACTTTGTAGTCCTATGACTGGTTGGTCAATTAAGATTGATTAAAAAATTAATCTATTTTTTGTAGGTCTACCTCTCCTCGCTCTACAAGCCGCTCCCCTGGTCGTTCTCCTGGACGTTCCCCGGCGCGTAGACTTGATGAAACTGATGAGAGCCAACTTGAGAGGCTGTATAAGCCTGTGTTTGTCCAGAAGCCATCCTCTTTCAAGTGCTCTGAGGGACAGACTGCAAGATTTGACCTGAAAGTTGTTGGCAGACCAATGCCAGACACATTCTGGTTTCACAATGGTGAGTATGAGAACAGAAAATTCTAGATATAATTAGATTCTAGATAGGTTGTCTTTTAGAAGATAATATTTTCATGTGATTTTCACAATTTTCTGTTGACCTTTATCATTATCTGAAACAGGACAACAAGTGGTCAGCGACTATACCCACAAGATTGTTGTTAAGGAAGATGGAACTCAATCCTTGATTGTGGTCCCAGCAATGCCTGCTGACTCTGGTGAATGGACAGTTGTGGCTCAGAATAGAGCTGGGAAGACATCCGTCTCCATGACGCTGACAGTTGATGGTAGGATTTATGAAAGCTTACACATATGTATATTGCTGTGTTCTTTATGACACCAGACAGTTGTTTTGTTTTGTTTCTGACAACTTTTCTTGATGTGTTTGTCTTTCACAGCCAAGGAACACTTGATTAGGCCTCAGTTTATTGAGAAGTTGAAGAACATTACTGTTAAGGAGGGCACTTTGGTTGAACTTGCTGTCAAAGCCATCGGAAACCCTCTCCCTGACATTGTCTGGCTGAAAAATAGTGACATTATTTCTCCTCACAAGCATCCTAATATTAAGTATGTACTACATTTAAGTATATGGGAAAATCAGAAGTTATTTCAATTTGTACAGACAGTTCAAATTTTGAGCAATTTGAGTAAGTAAATTCATGTTGAAATTGTTCTTTTTAGGATTGACGGTACCAAAGGAGAATCTCGTTTCCAAATTCCCTCAGGATCCGGTGCAGACACTGCCTGGTATACAGCTACAGCCATCAACAAAGCTGGTAGAGATACTACTCGTTGCAGGGTCAATGTTGAGGTTGAGTTTACTGAGCCCCCTCCAGAGGCCAGAAGACTTGTTATTCCCAAGGGAACCTACAAGGCCAAAGAGATTGCTGCTCCTGAATTGGAACCACTGCAT
Organism: Sardinella tawilis; assembly: GCA_030264315.1. NCBI lineage: Eukaryota > Metazoa > Chordata > Actinopteri > Clupeiformes > Clupeidae > Sardinella > Sardinella tawilis. Next base: position 8,578,682 of record JASCQY010000071.1, on the reverse strand, counting down.
CTTCGCTATGGCCAAGAACAATGGGAGGACGGTGACCTTTATGACAAGGAGAAACAGCAGAAGCCCCATTTCAAGAAGAAGCTCACCTCAGTCAGACTGAAGCGTTTTGGACCCGTGCACTTTGAATGTAGACTGACCCCTATTGGTGACCCCACCATGATGGTGGAGTGGCTGCATGATGGCAAACCCCTGGCTGCTGCCAATAGGCTGCGCATGGTGAATGAATTTGGCTACTGCAGTCTTGACTATGAAGCCGCCTATCCTAGGGATAGTGGTGTAATTACTTGCAGGGCCACCAACAAGTATGGCGTTGACCAAACCTCAGCAACACTTATTGTGAAGGACGAGAAGGGCCTTGTTGAGGAAACCCAACTGCCAGAGGGCAGGAAGGGACAGAGAATGGATGAAATGGAGCGTATTGCCCATGAAGGAGCACTTGCCGGAGTCTCTACTGATGAGTACACTGAGAAGACAAAGCCAGACATCGTGCTCCTCCCCGAGCCAGCAAGAGTTCTTGAGGGTGAGACGGCCAGATTCCGCTGCAGGGTAACTGGTTATCCCACCCCAAAGGTCAACTGGTACCTCAATGGTCAGCTCATTCGCAAGAGCAAGAGATTCAGACTTCGATATGATGGTATCTATTACCTTGAGATAGTAGACATCAAGTCCTACGATTCAGGAGAGGTCAAGGTTGTGGCAGAAAACCCAGAGGGTACAACTGAGCACGTTGTAAAGCTGGAAATCAAGCAAAAGGAAGATTTCAGAGCAGTCTTGCGACGCGCCCCTGAGGTTAAGGCTCCAGCACCTGTCGTTCCCTCTGCTGAGCATGGCAGAGTGTCCTTTGAAGTTGTCAAAGTTGAGAAACCAGTTGAGGTTTCACAGCAAAAAGAGGTTGTGAAACTTAGGAAGACTGAGAGAGTGGTCCATGAGAAATCAACAGAAGAGACAGAGGAGCTGAGAGGTAAGTTCAAGCGCAGGACACAAGAAGGCTACTTTGAGGCCATCACAGCAGTTGAGCTGAAAGCACGCAAGAAAGATGAGTCCTATGAGGAAATGCTCAAGAAGAGGAAAGAGGAACTTCTTCACCGGACCAAACAAAAAGAGGCTGAGAAGAAGAAACAAGAAGAGGCAGGGAAAGTCAAGGTTCCCACAATCAAACCAGAAAAGGTGGCTCTTTCACCCAGTATGGAAGCTCCTAAGATCATGGAGCGCATCCAGAGCAAGACAGTTGCTCAGGGTGAGGAGGTGCGTTTCCGCATCAGAGTGGTTGGTAAGCCTGACCCAGAATGCCAGTGGTTCAAAAACGGTGTCCTGCTGGAAAAATCTGAAAGGATTTACTGGTACTGGCCCGAAGACCATGTCTGCGAGCTGGTGATCAGGGATGTCACTGCTGAAGACTCTGCAAGTGTCATGGTGAAAGCTATTAATATCGCTGGAGAGTCCTCAAGCCATGCATTCCTTTTAGTCCAAGGTAATGTGTACAGTTTGTAACTTATGCTTAAAGATGCTTTATGAATTTAGTCCTTTGAGAGGATATTAAAATATATTTAATATATATAAATATAATTATATATAAAATGTATTTTTTTTTTCAATCTTTTGCTTCTTTTAGCGAAACAAGTTATTTCCTTCACTCAACCACTGGAAGATGCCCATGCCAAAGAGAAGGACACTGTTGTGACCTTTGAATGTGAAACAAACGAACCGTTTGTTAAAGTCAAATGGCTAAAGAATAATGCTGAGATTTTCGCTGGTGACAAATACAGGATGCACTCTGACAGAAATGTACATTTCCTGTCTGTTCTGATGATCAACATGAAAGATGATGATGACTATTCCTGTGTTGTTGTCGAGGATGCTCATGTGAAAACTACTGCCAGACTCCATGTAGAAGGTCAGCTTCCTTATTTGTTTCTACATTGCTGTATATGATTTTATAAATGATGTTGAATATATGTTGAATATATGGTAAATGTGTTGTTAAGATCTGCTGTAATATTTCTTAAAGCCAAGTTTTGATCAATGTTACAGGTGCACCACTTGAACTTCTGAAGCAATTAGAGAGTGTTGAAGTCCCTGAAACATATTCTGGTGAATTTGAGTGTGAACTGTCCCGTGAAGATGTAGAGGGAACATGGTACTTTGAGAACAAGGAGATCACTCCTAGCATGAAATATGTTGTGTCCTCTCGACGTGGACGTCATGGTTTGTCTGTGAAAGATGTCAAGAAGGAAGATCAAGGAAAATACACTTTCAAAGCTGCAAATCTGAGTACAAGTGCTTCCTTGAAGATGAAATGTGAGTCTAATCATCATTTGCAGATTTTTTTGATTGATTTTTGTTTTTAAATTATGTATTATATTAATTGTTACCTTTATTTTTTTTTAGTGCGCCCTGTTACACTGATGCAGGGCCTGTCTGACCTGACTGTCTGTGAGGGTGACATTGCTCAGATGGAGGTGCGCTTCTCACAGGAGAATGTTGAGGGTACATGGATGAAAAATGGACAGCCTGTCTCTGCCTCTAACAAAATTCATATTGTCATTGACAAACTCATTCACAAGCTGTTGATCGAAGACACAAACAGAGATGATGCTGGAACGTACTCATTTGTTGTCCCAGCACAGGATATCTCTACATCTGGAAAACTTAACATTCAAAGTAGGTTTACTTAAAAAATCCTGTAATGTTTTCTTGTTTGACTTGCATTACTGCACGTAGTACACTCAAGTCAGGACACATGAGTAAAACTTTTTTGTAAATCTTTTTGTTTATATTTCATAATTCTTTAAATACCTGTTTGTGCCTGATTGTGTCATATGTTGTGCAGATAAATTGGTTGCTCTTTGTGCATGATAGTCACTTGACTGAAATCTGTTCGGGGTGTGCTTTGTTTTCAAAGTAGAGCCCTCCTGGCCTTGTAGCATCTTAAGTTGTGTATTAACTTAAGTTATGTATTACTTTTGCAGCCATTGGTATTATCACACCACTCAAGGATGTTACTGTTGTTGAGGGCACAAAAGCTGTCCTCGAAACCAAGATCTCTGCTCCTGATGTCAGCTCTGTGAAATGGCAGCACAATGGAAATCTGATTTCAGCAAGTGACAGAGTCCAAATGGTGGCCAAGGGAACCAAACAACGACTGGTGCTCAGCAGGGCATATGCATCTGATGAAGGAAGCTATAAGCTGTTTGTTGGTAGAGCTGATACAAGCTGCAATCTTACTGTTCAAAGTACGCACCCATGTCTTTCTTTTTTCATACCGTTACTCTATAAATTTAATGACATTTTGGCTTAACTGTACTTTATTGTGCAACTCTGTCCCTTTGCAGAAATTTCCATCGTGAAGCACATGAAAGATCAGGTTTGCACAGAGACCCAGAATGTGACTTTTGTGGTGGAGTTGTCCCACCCTGGAATTGATCCTCTCTGGTCTTTGAGGAAACAGCCGCTCAAAGCTGGTGCCAAATACAAGATGACATCTAAAGGCACAAGTTACAGCCTTACAGTCATCAATGTCATGAAGGATGAAGAAGGAGAATATACATTCGCTGCTGGTGAAAAGACATCCAGTGCTAAGCTTACTGTTTCAGGTATGCTTGTTGGTTGTTGGTTATTTTTTTTTTTTTTTTTTTAACAAAATTACTTGTGTACACAGATAATGCTGGACTGATATTTCACGTGCTGTTGTGATTCTACAGGGGGTGCCATCAGCAGACCCCTGCATGACCAGACTGTGGCAGAATCTCAGAGTGCTGAATTTGAGTGTGAAGTCGCCAATGCCAGTGCAGAGGGCAAATGGCTGAAGGATGGTCAGCCTGTTGACTTTAGTGAAAATGTTAATAGCGAGAACATTGGTGCTGTGAGGCGCCTTGTGATCACCATCACTAGGCCTCAAGATATCGGTGAATACACTTACCAGGTGGCCAACTCCAAGACATCTGCAAATTTGAAAGTTGAAGGTATGTATAGAATTCATTCATCATGAATTTGATGATGTGGATGATGATTTGGTATTTTCGAATTATTTATACTCTGTTGTAATGCTTTACAGCTGTGAAAGTGAAGAAGACTATGAAGAACGTAAACGTTATCGAGACTCAAGAAGCTGAGTTTAACCTTGAACTCACTCACGAAAATGTGAAGGGCTCTCAGTGGACCAAGAATGGTGTGGAAATCATTCCAAGCGACAAATTTGAAATTACCATGGATGGCACAATGCATACCCTGAAGATCAAGAACTGCAACCCACAAGATGAATCAGTCTATGCATTCAAACTGGGAAAGCTTACTGCTAATGCCAGACTGAATGTTGACAGTAAGTAATACTATTATAGTAGCAACAAACTAAGGGTAAGAGAAAAAAAGGCCATTAATGTTAGGGCTAAGACTAAGAATAAATCATGCTAAATTATGAAAAAAAAAATGTGAACTAAAAATTATGAGGTCAAATAACAGACATTATGAGTTTTTGGAAATTTGCATAACGTACCTGCAGTTGGGTGTAACCTGGTCATTATGGATTTTCTCTAGCAATTAAATTTGTAAAGAAGCCCAAGGATGCAACCTCTCTCTTGGGTGGCACTGCGTCCTTTGAGCTGAGCCTGTCCCATGATGACATACCCGTCAAATGGATGTTCAACAACACTGAGATCAAGCCCAGTGCAAACTACCAGATTCTATCTGAAAGGAAATCACACAAACTGATTGTGCAGAATGTGACTACAAAGAGTGCTGGAGAATATACAGCTGTTGCTGGAAAACTGCAGTGCAGCGCAAGCCTACATGTTGAATGTGAGTTTTCAAAAGTAATGGTAATATGAATATAGAGATTTATTTTTTTCAATGACATCAATGGACAGATCATTAAGCATGAACTATTCCTTTAGCATTGAGGGTGACCAAGCCCTTGAAGAATCTGGATGTTCCTGAGACTCAAGTGGCAACCTTTGAGTGTGAAGTGTCACACTTCAATGTCCCTTCCACATGGCTGAAGAATGGTGTAGAGATCGAGATGAGTGATAAGTTCAGGATTGTGGTGCAGGGAAAACTTCACCAGCTCAAGATCATGAACACTAGCAGGGACGATGCTGCAGAGTACACCTTCATTTGTGGAAATGACAGAGTCTCTGCCACTCTCACTGTTAGCCGTAAGTAATCAGTTTGTTTTTAGGAATGATAATTCATTGATAAGAATGCAGCCAAAATTTACGTCTTTTTCTTCCCTTCCCTTCTAGCCATTCTTATCACTTCCATGCTTCAAGACCTCAATGCTCAGGAGAAGGACACTATTACATTTGAAGTTAATGTAAATTATGAGGATATCACCTACAAATGGTTGAAGAATGGTGTGGAAATTCGGTCTACAGACAGGTGTCAGACCCGAAGCAAGCAACTCACCCACTCTCTCACCATACGCAATGTGCACTTTGGTGATGGCGCAGACTACAAGTTTGTTGCTGGATCTGCTGAAACATCAGCAAAACTCTATGTTGAAGGTAACATGCTGTCTAAAACAATATTTTGGAAAAAGATTGCATTTTATATACACTTTGTAATGTGACTTATTTCTTTTGATTTCCCAGCTCGTGTGATTGAGTTCACAAAGCCCATCAAAGACATCAAGATTACTGAAAAGAAGAGGGCTACCTTTGAATGTGAAGTGTCTGAGCCCAACATCCATGTGACTTGGATGAAAGATGGACAGGAACTTGAAATGTCTGATAGGTATTGCACACCACACACATGTAGGAAACCAATGGGAAAAAATGTTGTTAGATATTAGTGGGCCTCATTATTTTTTTTATTGTCATCTTTTGTATAGGGTCAGGTCTTCCTCAGACAATTTCCAGCACTCTCTGACAATTCAGTCAGTGCGTATGTCTGATGCTGGAGAGTACTCTGTGGTTGCTGGTGCAAACATGTCAAAGGGTCGTCTGACCGTAGAGGGCCGTGATGTCCAAATCAAAGAACCTGCTGAGAGAGACATCACAGTAATAAACACCTCAGTACAAGCTAAAGTTTTTCAAAGCTTTTATTCTTTTATACTGTTCTAATGTCTGACTGTTTGTTTTAGGTTGTTGAGAAACACCGAACCACATTTGAGTTTGAAGTCAGTGAGGAGGACATTGAGGGCCGCTGGCTGAGGAATGGAACTGAGATCCAGTTACTCTCAGAGAAGCGTTTCAACTATGTGACCATTAGGAAGATTCACCGACTGACAATCACTGAGACATTTAGAACTGATGCTGGAGAGTACACCTTTATTGCTGGCAAGAACAGGAGTGAGATCACACTTAATGTCATCAGTGAGTATCTCGAAAAATCACATCTCTCCATCATTCCTAGCCTTCCAAATTGAATTCATGTGATCATATTTTCTGAAAGGCCAGAGCTATATAATTTTTGTATAGATTCAATCTTAAATTTTAAATTCAGCAAATAATGCACATTTTACACATTTGTTCTCTTGGTTCTATTAGTTTTGCTTATTTTCTTCTTCTGTTATCATCTCATTTAGTCCCACAGCCTCCTGTGGTTGTAAGACAGATGCAGCCACTGACAGTGACCTCTGGCAGGCTTGCACGTTTCTCAGTGGAATTCAAGGGCACTCCAGACCCCCAAGTAACCTGGTTTAAGAACAGTCAGCAAATGTATCATGGTGCAGAGTGCAGCATCTTTAAAGATGGTGGAGAGCACACCCTAATGCTCAGCCAAGTGTTCCCAGAGGATGCAGGTGTCTACAACTGTGTGGCAAAGAATGATGCTGGTGAGGCCTCAAGCTCTGCGTCTCTCCATGTTGAAGGTAAGATTTTAAATGGTCACACTGTAGTATAGTATAGCATAGTATAATGTGGGGCAGTTATGTCATACCAGCTTTTAACAAAACTGATGGATAAGCATGCATAAGTAAGAATATAAATATCTCAAGCTAAAGATAGGACATTTTAAAATAAACTTTCTCTTGTTGTTCATTTTCAGTGCCAGAAGTGGTTGTACCTGTTTCACCTCCCAAGCTTATTTTCCCAATTTCCGACATGACTGTTGATGAAGGAGAGGGTGTGAAATTCAAGTGCAATTTTACTGGAGATGGTAAGACCTGCATGATCTTATGGTTAGAATTATGGAAAGACAAAGTTCACTGATCTGACCCCTCCCCTCCTTTCTTTCATATCTGTAGATTTGATCATCATCTGGCAGTTCAATGGTCAGGAGATTCAGAGGTCTGCCTCCTTCAAAATGACTCAGTATGATGATTATATCCAACTGGAGATTGCCAGAGTTTTCCCACAGGATGAGGGAGAGTACACATGCGTTGCCCGTAATTCTGCAGGAACAGCTTCATGCTCTGCCAAGCTGACTGTTCATGGTGAGTTCCTGGTGTTTTAAATTCAAAAGACTTCTTAAATAGTCGTATAAATGTTTTAATAAAACTTTTATATATATTTATTTATGAAATGTATATCATCATTTTTGTGTATTTACTTGAAGTATTGAATTTACTTGATATTGACTTGCACGCAAAGCGTGGAAGAACTTGCATGAAATCTTGCACTTGAAAAAAAGAAGATTTCTCATTCTAGAGTTTTGCCATTAAGATGAAAATTGTTGTTTTCAAATGGCCAACTTCCTTACACAGAAAAACAACAACAAAAATAAATGCTGCATGTCTCATTAAGTTTATCGAAAGAGCACGTTAATAGAAAAAAGAAGCTTATTCGTGACTTTCATTGAGCCTTCCTCAAGCTGCCTGATGCCTTTTTGGAAAGTGGCCTGACCACCCTGGTGTTTCTTGTTTGCCATATCCAGATGTATGCATCTAAAGACATCAAAGACTGTTGTCTTTCATTTCGATGAGAAGACAAACATAGCTAGACTAATCACAGTCTGTGCTTTTTGTAAGCATGCACGAAAAAGAAAATCAGTATTGCTGGACAGGCCATTTACACAGCTACTCTTGCGCTAAACATAAGCTGTTAAACTGAAGTTTTGGCCAAATTAACACTTCTACATCTACATCGGACTTCTCTTCCAAATCTTCAGTTATCTGGGACATATCTGGGACTAATTCCATCTTTAATTCTACGTAACAGTGTTTGAATGTTTGGATGTTATTTCAGACACTTTGCGATTTATCTTGACATTGCATTGATATTACAATATCTGTTTGCTTTAATAATTCATTGATGCTGTCAAATAATCTTTCAACATCAAAAGCACCCACCTGATTTGGTGCCATTATGCATCTTCCATCTTCATTCATGAACTCCCTTTCATCAAAAGCTCCAATCATAAACTCACAAATGATTTTTATTGAAGTGCCTAATTACATTTTTTTCACCGCTCAGATGTCAAAGCTCTAGATAGGCAAACTATGAGCTCTCTTGTGGAGAGTGTGGAGAAGGTCCCTGGAAGTCCAAGTTTGACTATGAAAATGAGTGATATCAGAGTGAACACTGGTGACCTGGCTCAGTTCAGCTGTTCCTTTGATGGACAGCCATTCACTGATGTTGTGTGGGATCATAATGGACAAATGGTTACAGTCACAGAGAGGGTGAACTGTGCCCAAAATGGAGATTTGCTGTCTCTTACCATTCAAAATGTTCAACTGGCTGATGAGGGGAGCTATCGGTGCTCTGTAAAAAATAATAATGGTGAAAACAGAACTTCTGCACAGCTCAGAGTGGAAGGTGGATATTTTCATGTTTTCCCTTTATGGTCCATTCCATCCATCTTGCTTCCTGCAGGTGCTATTTAAACATTTAATATTTTCCTGAAAGCTATAACCAATTGTAATATTTTTAATGTAATAACTAATTTAATAAACATAGGATCATCCATGACAAGCCTGGCTTAACATCATCGACCATCACACTAACTTTTTGTTCAGTGCTAAAATACCCTCTCACTGATGGATTTAATACCTAATAAATTTCCCTAACTTTATTCTCACCCAGCTAAAGAAGCAAACCCCAAAGCAGAAACTGCTGTTCCTTGTGGTTCTCAAAATAAGGCACCTATAAGTGACAGAGAGTCCACTATACAGACCTCTGAAAAAGAAAAACAGGAGACCTTAAAGAATCTTGGACCTCTTCCACCCTCCCAAAGAATGCAGTGGCAGATAAGCAGCCATTATTTCCCTGATGTTGTCCCCTGTGAAGAAAGGGGTATATATGGTGCCATTCAACCAGAGCTCCTTCTGAAACTTTCTCCTGAAACTCTTGCCAAACAAACAGATGATGTGGTGTCGCCATTTTATGTTGTAAAAGCAGCACCCTCTCCATTTGTTCTTTGGCTCCATGATCAGTTAATTGTCGAAGAGCCTGTGTCATTTTCAATGAGACATGATGGCCCCATCTGCTGCTTAAATGTAAAGAATCGGGGCGGTGGTCAGTGGGGGACCTATGCTTGCAAAATTATCAATGCAGCAGGAGACTGCATGTGCAGCAATCCCCTCAAACTCAAGACAGGTTGGCAATTGCATGCTTTAGTCCTTCACAGTAAATTTGTGAACTTGGAAATTAGATTTCTTTACAATTCACATCTTTGGTAGCACATCTCTTGGGTTGACATAAACCCACACAAAACACTGGCTGGCAGTGCACATATGAATACTTGGTCGAATAACTGGTCCTTTTGGAACAGTATACTTTCATTCATATACAAACCTCATTATTTTAGATTTGGTTTGCACTTTTATTTAGGTGGCAAGAATGGCCTACATATTTTTTCTAAAGCTTCCTGTTTTGTCTTTGCAGCAGCTAAAGTGGAAGAGGCCGGTGAGGAAGGAGAATTAAGAGGTAATTGCACAATTTAACACACACTGTCTTTGCAGTTATCTGTATTTGTATTAGTGCCAGTCTCAAGTTCCACCATCTGTACATTCTACTTTTCCTGAAAGATTCCTGTCTTAAATATATGTTACTGGGCTCACATGTGCTGGAATGCTATACTCTGTGTTGACAAAATCGTATTAATCATAGTTGGTTTCAGGTATTTCTTATTTTTATATATTTTACATGATTCTTCTCAGACATCATTGCATGACATGCAAGTTGGCAAGTTATATAAATATAAATAGTATATGAAAAACAGAAATGTGCAACAGAATGGATGGTTAAAACATTTTGTGACTGTACATTAAAGTAATTATTCTTTGCTCAGCCTTTTCTAGCATGACTGTTTCCAAGGAAGAGGAAAAACACCAACACATAAGCATGAAACAGAAACCCAAAACATTTGAGCTCAAGCCAGAGTCAAAAAGCTATGTTAGTACTCTTTCCCAAAAAATAGAGAAACCAGTATTTGTGACCAAACTCTCACCTGCTATTGTTTCTGTCGGGGACACTGCCAAGTTTATGGTCATTGCATCTGGGTTCCCAAAACCTGATGTTCAGTGGCAGCACAATGGCCAAGTCATTGTTTCTTCATCAGTTTATAACTTTATTCAGGACAAAGATGAGTACACATTGATAATTGGGAAGGTGCAGAAAGAAACTGAGGGAGAGTACTCGTGTATTGTCCGGAATGAATATGGAGAGTCAAAATGTACATCTTACTTGCATGTAAAAGTGAAAGAGGCAAGAATGTTAGAAAAACCCAAAGGACAACCTCCCTGTTTTACAAAAGAGATTGACTCAACACAGTGCTCAGTCGGAGGCCAGGCACATTTTCAGTACATAGTAACAGGAACACCATTGCCTGAAATTCAGTGGTTCAGAGGTGAATATCAAATTCATCCAAGTAAATACTGTATAATAATGAAGAATCCAGATGGCTCTGGTTTTATGAAAATGACAAGCCTTCAGCAGGAAGATAGTGGCCTCTACACATGTAGGGCACTCAACTTGTATGGAGTGGCTTCATGCAGTGGCGAACTTATTATTTTCCGGGAGACTGTTGCTGTGCCACGGCACCAAGAACCAATCGTCACTCAAAAACAAAAAAGTTATAAAGTTTCAGTGACCGAGCAAACAACAGAGTCTCGCTTGTACATGGTTAATATCCCAGGTGAGGTCAGAGAAAACCAGCAGTCTGGACGTCAGATGATCTACACTATTGGCACTGAGGATACACAAGTTGTTGCCAGTGAACAAGTAGACACCTTAAGAGAGGTAGATATCTCAGCTGCCACCGTCCATAAGGAACAAGTAACCCATCAGGCTGCAGTCTTGCAGACTCATGAAGTGCAAGAGAGAGTGTCAGTAGGTCCAACTATACCACAGCCAGCTATAGCCATCCCTGGTAAGCAGCTGCACACTGCTTCCCTCACTTCTGCAATTGAGGAAAACCAAGGTTTCATCGAACAGCACTCGGAACACATCAAAAGCCCTGAGATTACTGAATTAGAGTTTGAAAGGGAACTGCCATCTAAGTTGATGTCTGCCACCTCTGAGAACATAACTGAATTCTCAATAGTAAAAGCTGAATCTTTTGCTGACAGGAAGGCAGAGCAAACAGAAACAACAAAAGAACCAAAGTACCCTGTCAGTGGCTGTCAAGTTGAAGCCAGATTTCCTATATTGAAAGAACAATATCAGACCATACCTCTACCTGAGAAAGAGCAAGGTTTTAGAGTTGCTGAAGGGATCAAAGTTTTATATTCTGCTACTTCCTCAGAGAATTTGTCAGTTTCAGAGGGCCATACATCTGACCTGACTGTGTCAGAAACCATTCAAGGTTTAGTTGGTAAAGAGCTAAAGAAGTCAACATTTGCAGGAGTCAGTGAGGTTAAGCAAGTTTTGTATAAAGAAGAGGGGTTTGAAGTACATAGGCCAAAAGAAGAGACCGCTGGTCTTTGTAAAGATAAATTATTCCTTTCAGCTTTATCTGCAGAAGAGAAGCTAGAACTGAATGTTGACCTCATTGCCAAAATACCTGGATTAGAAAGTGCAGAATCAGTTACCACACAGAAGGAACAACAGCAGATTTTACATTTGCAGGTGATTAGTGATCAAGATGTTCTACCCTCAGAGGGCAGGTTCACCTGTGAGAAACCAGCTGAAGAACAGGTAGATGTCAGGAAGAGTCCCACCCTGCTCTTTTCAGCATGTACAGACGAGCAGAGGACAGTAATTTGTGAGGACTCAGCACAGTTTTCATCTGAAAGGACTACAGTAACTTTGGAGCCTAAGAAAGAGTCTACTGGAACTTTACATCTTCAGTCTGTTCAAGAAGAATACCCATTAACCAAAGAGGCTATACTTACCTCTAAGAAACCAGAGGAGCATTCTGCAAGGCAAAACCAAGAAAAAGGTCAGACACATGCCATCAACGTAGAGGAAAAAATGGAACTTAAAGCTGATTACATCAGTGATCTTGATGTATCAGTTACAGGCATTAAGTTCAATTACAAAAAAGAACCCAAACCTCAAAATATTCTTCAAGTAATTTCAGAGCCTATGACACTCAGGAAAGAAACCCCATTTGCATCTGATGTTGACCAACAGAGAGCTTTAGTCCAAAAGGAAGAGCGATGGAATATAGTGAACATAACATCAATCTCAGACAGGCAAGTTCTTGAGGAGGGTCACACAGGCAAGCTTGAGACCGCAGAAGAATTAACTTGTGAGATCAGCGAAGAACCCAAGATGCCAACACAAACTTTACACATAGAAGAAAAGGCTGTCTCTACAGAGAGCAGTGTTGCTCTGGAGTCTGCAGAGCAGGACTTTGCTGTTCAGATTCAAGAGGGACAGTCAGTAAGACAGTCAGTATTAATGGAGGAGAAGCATGTTATGGTTGGAGAGATATCGAAGCACATCACAAAGTCTGAATCAACAAAAGCTTATGCAACTACGCAGCCTGAAAGACCCCTGTTACTTTCAGAATCGAGGGATATTGAAGCTCTTCCCAAGGAGCTCACATTTGTCATTCCTGCACCCAAGCCTCATAGTTTGGACATTCGTTATCAGTTAAGAACTGCCCTTCAGTCAGCAGTGGCACGTGATCAGCAGCTTATTTTGTCAGATGTTGTGCAGAAACTAGATGTTGTGGAAGTTAAAGAGCCTACAATATGCAGAGAGCCAAAATACATGCTATTTACATATCTCATCACTACCACAAGCTCACCTATTGAAATAAGCATTGCTTTTGAGGGTGACTATCCTCAGACAGCAGATTTGAAGAAAGAACTGCATGCAGCATTCCATTCTATAGTCTATCAGGAACATCAGATTCTTACCTCAGCACAGCCTGGGACCATGGAAATTGACAGACCCCAAAGGTTACAGGTCAAGACTGCCTCCAGGAAGGAGATGCTTTCCTCTGTGGTCGGAACAGTGCAGACTGCAGAGAGTGTCTCTGGTATTAAATCAGCAAGAATGCAGACAGCTGTTGTGAAGACAGAAGCTAAAACCTCCTTTGAAACTCTTACAGCTCAGGAAAAACCTTTGGTGCAGGAAGCCTTACAGATATCCAAACCAGAAATCAGATCAATGACAGTAAATGGCAGTGAGAAAGATGTAGGTGCTGCAGATATAACCGCAACAGTACCATGCGCACCTATACCGACAGAACAATCTGCAGAAGTTTTTGTACACAGAGAGTTGAGAGAGGAATTTTTCTCTGAAGAAGTTATAGTAAGTAAGACGAAAGAGCACAGGAAAAATTACCCTGTCTTTGAAAAACCACTGAATGATATGTCTGTAGAGGAGGATAGTAAAGTTACATTTTCAGTAACTGTAAAATGTGTAAAGAATGTAAACTGGTTCTTTAATGGAAAATTGGTTAAATCTGGCATTGAGTTCAAATGTTCCAAATCTCGTGACACACACATGCTAGTAATCGACAATATTAAGAAGGACAAGCATCAAGGAGAATATGTCTGTGAGGCCGAGAATGAAGCCGGCAAGACTTCCACATCCTCAAGGCTCACAGTTATATCAAGAGGTTGGATTATGGAGATGTTTAAATCTCACAGTTTATGAAGATCTAACTTTAATCTTTGACGTTTACCATTAGATCATCACTAATTCACGGTTGAACATCCATATCACATTCACATTCCTACTCTCTTGGATCCGTGTCATTTTCCCACTATTTTTCTTCACTGCCAGGTGTTCATTACTCTTACATGTCACTCTACCATTTCTATAAATCACTTTGTTTCACTTATCAAATGAAGCATGCGCTGACATAAAATTTCATTAATCTTCATCAACTTTTCATTTTCTTTCTTCCTTCACAATAACATCAGTTCTTTTCACAGTCATCCTGGATTGTTAGAGTGTGTATTTATCCCTCTCCCAGTTATGTTAAATATCGTTTCTAAAATACTGCCTGGATAACTTTCCTTTTTATCTCCCCCCACAAAACAGTGCCACCTGTTTTCAAGCGCAAGATCCAGCCCCTGGAGATCAATGTTGGTGATCTTGCTAGATTTAACAGTGAGATTGAAGATGCTCCGAATGTCAACTTCAAATGGTTCAAGTCTGGCACTGAGATTCGTCAGAGTGAGAAGTACAGGATTATCAGCCATCTCAACAAGTCCTCGCTGGAAATCATGAAGACCGCCAATGCAGACAGCGGTGAATATACCTGCAAAGCCACCAACCCAAATGGCAGTGACCGGTGTTCTGCTTACCTCACTGTGTCTGGTAAGTGAAGTGTTTTTTTTTCCCTGTCGCAAGCCGCCGTGCTTGCAGTCTGCGGATATTGGATGGTCTGGTCATGTTGACAGTTTTGTGGTTTTGTGAGTGTGTGATGAAAGCTTTGCTGAAGTGTTTTTTCCAACAGGTGTCACTTAAATGTATTTTCTTTCTTTTTATCTGAGTATTAATGGAGCATTGAATGATTTTCACAGAATGGATCTTATGCAAAAATTATTTGTTCTATGCTTTCATCTTTTGTAGAACTCCTCCCACCAACTTTTCTGACATATAAGCCTGATCCTATGACTGGTTTTGTTGGGAAACAAGTACAGATTCAACTCTTAGTTACAGGAGCTTCACCAATGGATATTGTCTGGTTGAAAAACAATTCTGTCATCTTCGAGAGCACTAACTACAGAATATCTTCTGAAAAGAACAGGCATTCTCTTGAAATCTTAAAACTTAGGCAAACTGACAATGGTGTGTATGTATGCAAAGCTTCAAACGCCATTGGCACATCCATATGTACAACAGAATTAGCAGTCATTGACAAACCAAACTTTGTGAGAACTTTTGACTCAGTTTATGTAGCTGTGGGTAACCCACTACATCTTGAGAGTCAGGTGGATGAAGACATTGGTGTGACTACTAGCTGGTCTAAGGATGGCAGGAGGCTTCACAATACAGTGGACTGCAAACTTTCTTTTGAAGACAAGATGGCCAGTCTTGACATTCTTAAGGCTAACCTCAAAGACACTGGAAAATATATTTGCACAGCAACAAATGATGCTGGAAGCACAGAATACTCTTGCGTGGTTATAGTCCAAGGTAAGTCCATTTCCGTGTTCAGTGTACTATTTTACTAAAATGTCAAAGCATCACTGACACTTTTTCGAGAGTGAACTGTTGTATTACATTGTACAGTACCATAGTACATGTACAATAAATTTGTTAGCAGCTACACCAACAAAAGACTTTGAAGTACTGCCTACGCAGAACTTTATACATCGTGGACTTGGTTC
>JASCQY010000071.1:8549159-8562969 GCA_030264315.1 Sardinella tawilis | reverse complement strand
TAAGTCCATTTCCGTGTTCAGTGTACTATTTTACTAAAATGTCAAAGCATCACTGACACTTTTTCGAGAGTGAACTGCTGTATTACATTGTACAGTACCAATTTGTTAGCAGCTACACCAACAAAAGACTTTGAAGTACTGCCTACGCAGAACTTTATACATCGTGGACTTGGTTCTGATACAATGTTTGAAGCATGGCAATGTCAAGAAACATTGATTTGTTATATTCTGATACAGTATACATGGATGAAATATAGTGCTAAGGAAAGTGGGTTTGGGAAGTGTGGTGATTTCGACAATGATAGATACATAGAGTTGTGATATTGTAAACTATTAAGGAGATTTAGGCTAGTAGTCTAGATTTTGTATGTCAAAAGCTGGACAGATTTGGTGAACTGGATTTTTTGTCAGTCAACAGCTGGACAGATTTGGTGAGCTGGGTTTTGTCAAAGGTCAGGTATAAATGATTAGCCTAGCCCAGGCTCTAGAGGCCTTTTTTAGTCATAAGTTATATTGTTAATGCCATGATAATTGTCAAGTCATCATAAAGTTATATAGCAGAGAAGGTATTTAGTTGGACAAGTTGGATTTTGATGATCCTTTTTTGTATTGATTGGTTGGCTGAAATGTATTGATTGATTATTGGTTGTTATTCTATGCAAGACTAGGAGATATAAAATTCAAACTACAGTCTCTACACATTGTAGGTGAAATATGTTGCATAAGCTAAACACTGAAAATTGTTACTTCGTTGGCTTTGAGTCTTAGTTTGACTGTATTTTGGAGCACGTCACATGTTTCTACTGTGCAATTTTGGTTGGATTCATATTCTAATAATGCTATTCAGATGCTATATATAACATTTTAAAAATAGTATTCATAATATAATAAACCAAGCTCTTATTAGTCATGATGAGCAAGGACATGAATTATTATTTTTTTCTTTTTCATGATTTCACCATTTGGAATAATTTCTTGCTAAGCATCTTAAGTGGATACTTCTTGGTAATACTAAGGGTTGTTCATATTTTGACCTCACAGTATATCTCACACTCTTGATTTCCAGAGCCACCGCAATTCGAAAAGAAACTCCCAAGCACACAATTTGTTATGCTTCATAAGCCACTGCGTCTTGAATGCAAAGTCAGTGACGCACAGTCTTTGAGGATCAACTGGTATAAATACAACAGCAAGATTGATTCTGGACATTACATCACATCATTCATTGACTCCGTAGCAATTCTTGAATTGAAGACCACTGGATTTGAAGACAGCGGACTCTTTACTTGCGAAGCACAGAATGATGCAGGAACTGCCAGTTGTAGCAGCAATGTAGTTGTCAAAGGTCAGAAGTGATTGTGAATGCTTTGACATCCAACTTAGTTTGGATGATATCAAGGGACTTTGACATTTGAAATCCTGGATGTTATATATCACATTAATCCCTTCATGCTAGGTGCCTTGTATGTCAGGACTTATTCTTATTAGTATTAATTAGTATGGAGCCTTTTGTACTGAACTGACATCTTAGATGCAGTTTTTGTACTTTTGAATACAGCATGAAAACATCTTTAGTCATGCAACCTCTAAAGGTGTATTAGTTTGCATGGAGCACATTTAAAAATATACTGTAATGTACATGTAATATATGCAATTTAACTCTGCATATATTATAATAGTTGACCAAGGACAATTCAACATTTGTGGATCATTGGTTTTATCTTATTTTTAGATCCTCCAACTGTTCTCCATGCTCCTAAACCAGTTGAAGGCATTGAAGGCGAAGATGCCAGTTTACATTGTGAATTTGATGGCACAGGACCTTTTGAGATAACTTGGTTTAAAGATGGTGCAAAACTGGCAGAAAACAAACGTTTTATAATGGCAAATAAGGGAAATTCAGTTACTCTCTACATTCTTGGATTGGAGAAATCTGATGGTGGTGAATATGTTTGTAAAGCAAACAACCAAGTAGGAAATGTACAATGCAGTGTTTCAGTTACTTTGAGAGGTTAGTAACTTTCGAGAAAATTATTTCAACATTTGGTCATTGGTCTAACATTTGGGATACTTAATCTCCTTTTTTCTGTTTCTTGCAATGTAGACCCTCCTACCTTTGTTAAAAAACTGACAGATATTACAGCCAAACACAGTGAAGAAATAACTCTGAAGGCTACAGTTCGAGGTTCCCAGCCAATGGCTGTTTCTTGGTTTAAAGACAGAGATCACATTCACAGAGATGGTGATAACTTCAAGATGCTCTTCGACAACAATCAAGTTACCCTCAAAATCTTAAAGGCTGTCTCGGCCAGCTGTGGCAAATACACCTGCCATCTCAAAAATGATGCTGGTTCTGCGGAAAGTGTTTCAACAGTTACTGTGCTGGGTTTGTTGAGATCTACTAGTCTTTTATTTAGCTTACTCTTGGGGTACTGGGGAATGTTACAAATTACAGACCAAGTTCTTATCTAATTTACAGAACCTGCTGCCATTTTGGATACGCCAGAATCCTTCAGTGTAACTGCTGGTGAGACAGCAACTTTAGAATGCACTGTAACTGGAACTCCAGATCTGATGGCAAAATGGTTCAAAGATGGAGCGGAGCTATCATCTGGCAAGAAGTACAAGGTTACCTTCTCAAAAAGGATCTCAAGTCTTAAGGTTCTTTCAACAAATGGAAGCGACACTGGCGAATACACATTTGAAGTGAAAAACAGTATTGGCAGAGCTGTTAGCAAAGTTCACCTAACTGTTCTTGGTTAGTACACTTTTAACCTTCTTCTAGAACATGAACAATAAACTATTTGCACAGAGAGCCTATGCTGATGCTCTACATCCAGTAAAGATTGTATGTGATGCTTACCATTACAGACAAAACGATTGCACCAACCTTTACACGGAAATTGAGAGGCTACTGTGCCATTATGGGTGAATCCATGGAAATGAACTGTAAGGTTGCTGGCACTGCACCCCTAAAAGTCTCATGGTATCATAATGGAAAGGAAATCAGAAGTAGAGATCAAAAGTATCAGATTGAAAATGTTGACAACACCTGTACTTTAAAGTTCTACAAGTTGGATTTGTTGGATGATGGAAAATACAAATGCCATGCTGAAAACTCAGCAGGAGTCAGTGAAACCAGTGCTTCTTTGATTATAAAAGGTTTGTAATGTAGGCTAAACTAAGTATCAAGAAATCTTTCTTTTTTCATCATGAGACATTTACAATGGATTCCTTTTATGTTTAGAATCCCCAACATTTGTGGTAAAGCCACAACACCAGGAAGCACTGCCCTGCTCAAATGTGTCATTTTCAGCCACCATTAAAGGAAGTGCCCCATTAAGATTGAAATGGTTCAAGGACAATAGACAACTACTACCAGGGAAGAGCTGTGAAATATATTTAAAAGAGAACATAGCACATTTGAAATTGCACAAAATTGATAAGTCTCATGCTGGGGAGTACTCATGCCAGATCAGTAATGATGTGGGAGAGGAAAGTTGTCAGGTCAATTTGATGGTGAAAGGTCAGTTCCCATACATTTCCTTTATGTAGACAGTCATATTTGCAGTTTAATCTTGAAATTTTAGTTTCATGAGGTTTTTATCTTTTTCTCAGAACCGGCTCGTTTTGTGAAAAGACTAAAGGACATTTCTGTCGAAAAAGGAAAGCATTTAATCCTTGATTGCACTTTTGTGGGAAGTTCAAAAGTCTTTGTCAAATGGATGAAGAATGGCAAGGACATATATGCTTCAGACAAATACAATACAAAACTAACAGGAAACTTGTGTATCTTGGAATGCCTCTTTGAAAGCAGCCATGAGACCATGGGAACATACTCTTGTGAAATCAGTAATGGTGCTGGAACTGACATCTGTCATGCACAAATCACTGTAATAGGTTTGTATGTTGTTTTATGATGTTTTGTACAGCCATGTAATAGATGACATAGTTTGGAAGTTGAAACTGAAGTAATCATATCTACCCCAATTTTTTTTTTTTTTATCTCTTATAGAACCACCTTATTTCATTCAAACACTGGTATCAAAGGATGTCAAAGAAGGTGGTGCTATTTGCATGAGTTGTCATATTGGAGGTACACAAGAGATACAAGTGTCTTGGTTTAAAGGGAACAGCAAAGTACATGCTTCGACCACATGTAAAATGGAGTATTCCAATGGCTTTGCTTATTTGAAGTTAACAAAAACAACCAAATGTGATACTGGTGAATACACATGCACAGCTGAAAACCGTATAGGATCAGCATCTTGTACCTGCTACTTAACTGTGAAAGGTGATTCTCATTTATCTTTGCTCTTTGAGTTTCATTTAAAACGCCCTCAGGGTTTCTTGAAATACTCTATTTATGAAGTATTTTTGTCATCATGAATAATCTTGTTTCTTATAGACCCACCACAGTTTGTGACAAAGATGAAAGATATTTGCATTCCTGCGGGAAAGAAACTGAAACTTGAGTGCACATTCACTGGATCTCCCAGGGTGTTTGCTACTTGGCACAAAGATGGCCGCCAGCTCTATGCCTCTGACACATACAGCACAAAAGTCACCAAGAACATGTGCATCTTGGAAAGTCTCCATGAAAGCAACAAAGAAACTTGTGGAAGATATTCTTGTGAAATTAGTAATTCTTGCGGAACAGACATTTGTTTTGCTCAAGTCACCGTCTTGGAATTAGAGCATGGAGACAACAAAGGGATTTCTAGTGATTATTCTTGTGATAAGTATAGTGTTGGTGCAGATGACCTCCGTCAATCTCTTCTCACCAGCCCTAGAGGTTTGTGTACTACATGAAATGTCCAGTGTCATCTTACTTCTTTAGATTATTGAAACAAAGACCATTAGCCTACCAAGTAGCAAAGAAATTCTTTTTCTTAAGGATGTTAAAAGGGAAGATCTTTTAGAAACTCTTTGGCTGATATTGTTTTTACACTGCAGCATTGTAAAGCAACTTTATAATTACTAAGTCTTCGCTATCCTCCTATTTAGGAAAATATCTGACAAATACTGTATTGGTTATCATTCTTTTTAGAACCTGGATATTCAAGGCCGGCTCGCTTTGTGATGAAGATGGGAGATGTTTCTTTTCCAATTCGTGATAAATTGAGACTGGAGTGCAGATTCACTGGATCTCCTAAGCTATTTGTCACTTGGTACAAAGATGGCAAACAGCTTTATGCCTCATATAGATACAACACAAAAGTCATTGGAAACACCTGCGTTTTGGAGTGCCTTCATGAGTGCAACAAAGATACTCCTGGAAAATACTCCTGTGAAGTTAGCAATGCCTCTGGCACTGACATCTGCCACGCTCAAGTTGGCATAATAGCAGGTTTGTACACCACTTATCAGAAAGAAAAACAATGGGACAGTTTTTCAGTCTTTATCTCATTGACCTTTTTTACTCTTAACATTTTTACTTTTTACAACCTGATGTCAATTTTAAGGATAGATGTAATCGTACATGTAACTGACACTTGTTAGAATAACCATTTTTGTTAATAGTGGATAAGTGTCACCTTAACAATTTTGCTTGATGACTTCTTATAAAAAAATTCTGCAAAATTAATATAAATTAAATGTTGTTCTTCTTAGAACCTGCTCGTTTTGTGACAAAACTGAAGGACATCTCCATCCCTATGCGTCAGAAATTGCGACTTGAGTGCACATTTAAAGGAGTTCCAAAAATGTTTGTTACTTGGTACAAAGATGGAAAACAACTCTATGCCTCATATAGATATAACACAAAAGTAACAGGAAACTCTTGCTCAGTGGAATGTCTTCACGAGTGCAACAAAGATACTCCTGGGATATATGCCTGTGAAGTCAGCAACGCTTATGGAACAGAGATCTGTTATGCTAATGTCTCTGTGATTACAGGTCAGTGTGTACTGTCTTAAATTTCAAGAATGAGAAGATTTCTTTGGGAATTTGATGCATTAGTCACTATTGGACTTGGAAATGCATGGATGCATGGAGCCCATTTTATGGATTTTGACTGAAAAACAATTTTGCATGCTTTATTGGACTGCGTCTAAAGCCAATGGAAAAATTTCACTCGATCTTCAGTCAAGACAGCATAGTACAACTTAATATATATAGTCACCATCAGTAGGCATGGACGCATGGAAAAAAGCATGGACACTTGGAACAATTACACATGCAGCACTTTGGTTCAGTTTAAGTTAGAGATTAAAAAAGGCATGCTTCACTGGATCCACCCTAAAAGAGTTTCTTTGTTCTTCCAAATTGATTTACAAGATAAAATGTTTCTTTTTCTTAGAACCTGCACGCTTTGTGAAGAAGCTGAAGGAATTCTCTATCGCCTTGGGCAAGAAGTTAAGACTTGAGTGTGAATTTAAAGGAGCTCCTAAGATGTTTGTCACTTGGTACAAGGATGGCAAACAGCTGTATGCCTCGTATAGGTACAATACAAAGGTTACAGCTAATACTTGCATATTAGAAGCACTTCATGAATCCAAAGCAGATACCGCAGGAAGATACTCTTGTGAAGTCAGCAATTCCTATGGCACTGACGTATGCCATGCTCAAATTTCTGTAGCAACAGGTTAGTAAAACCTTTTGTGTGGGATGAAAAATCAAACAAAAAAGAAGCCTAGTAAGGTTACTCTTTCCTCATTTACAACGTACTGTATATTTAATAGTGATACCTCAAACAATCATCCCACCATTAACTTAAATTATTTCCCCAACATTATGTTTCACAGAACCAGCTCATTTTGTGTCAAAGCTTAAGGATCATACTATCCCAATGACCAAGAGGCTGATACTGGAGTGTACATTTACTGGAGCTCCCAAAATGTTTGTCACTTGGTACAAGGATGGAAAGCAAGTGTATGCTTCATACAGATACAACACAAAAGTCACCAAGAACTCATGCATCCTGGAATGCCTACATCAATGTAATGAAGAAACAACTGGAATTTACTCTTGTGAAGTTAGCAATGCATATGGAACAGATATTTGCCATGCCCAGATTGTGGCTGTAACAGGTTTGTACCCCCTACAAAACTGAAGTACATGCCAGCATTCAAAGTTGTCCAGAGAGAAGTTATTACCTCAAAGTTGTAACACAAAAGCATATCACATTGGTTTCTGGATACCAGGATGTCCTTGTAATTTGCTAGGCCTTAACACATAATACACAACTTGATTGGTTTGCTTGAGAATTGTAGGTCTTCATAGCACTCTTAGATTCTTAATCTCTTTATATTTTTTTACCTCTCAGAACCTCCTCAGTTTGTCACTAAACTGAAGGATCTCTCCGTTCCAATGAACAAGAAATTAAGACTTGAGTGCACCTTCAAAGGAGCTCCAAAAATGTTTGTCACATGGTATAAGGATGGCAAACAAGTGTATGCATCCTACAGATATAATACAAAGGTCACACAGAACTCCTGCATACTGGAATGCCTTCATGAGGCAAACAGTGAAACTACAGGAAGATACTCCTGTGAAATCACTAATAAATATGGATCTGATATATGCTTTGCTCAAGTCACTGCAGTGACAGGTCAGTATCACTGATACTCTTCTTCTCATCCAGTCACTTGAAATTTACCTAAAAAAACATTGAATGAGGAGTTTTAATTGAAAATTAATTTCTAAAAAAAAAATCTTTTCTTAGACCCTCCACGGTTTGTGAAACAGCTGAAGAACCTTTCCATCCCATCAAGTCAGGAACTGAGACTCGAGTGCACTTTTGCTGGGGCACCCCAAATGGCTGTTACTTGGTACAAGAATGACAAGCAGCTCTCTGCTTCAGGCAAATTTAGCACAAAAGTCTTGGGAAACTCCTGTATCCTGGAGTGCAAAGACAGCAGAGAGACTTCTGGAAAATACTCCTGTAAAATAACAAACGTGTTTGGATATGATATATGCCATGCCAAAGTCACAGTAGTGACAGGTTTGTATACCTTCCAGACTCTAGGACATTGATCAGTTTCCAACATATTAATAGTAGCCTACATTTCATCCATCATATTATTACCATAGAATAAATGGATACCTTACGAAACTCTTATAGTACTAAGTATTTTATTTTAATTTATGTTTAGATTCTCCTCACTTTGTGAAGAAGCTGGCCAACATTCAGGTCTACATAGGGGAGTGCATGACCCTGGAATGCACATTCACTGGTGCTCCTAAAATGTTTGTCACTTGGTATAAGGATGGAAAGCAACTCTATGCCTCTTACCGTTACAATACAAAACTGACTGGCAATTCATGCATCCTGGAGTGCCTCCATGGAAGTAACGCAGAAACTTCTGGAAGATATTCATGTGAAATAAGCAACTCTTATGGATCAGATATCTGCCATGCAGATATTACTGTTGGAACAGGTTTGTTAGAGCTGGATTTCTTGCAAAAATTCTTGTTTCAGAGATTTTTTTTTTCAGTTAAATTCTATACATTCTGGAAAGCAATTATTTGACTGCATTATCAGATCGTAAGTGATAAATCTGGTTTATATTATAGGAATTGAGTCCCCTCAAAATGTATACATAAGTATGAAACTTAGGACGTGTTAATGAATTACATTGTTATTAACAGATGCTCCACACTTTGTGAAGAAAATGACGGACGTGACCATTCCAGTGAGCAAAAAGTTGAGACTAGAATGTTCATTTACGGGAGCCCAGAAAATGTTTGTCACCTGGTATAAGGATGGCAAACAGGTCTATGCTTCTTATAGATACAACACCAAAGTCACCAACAATTCCTGTACTTTGGAATGCCTGCATAATGCAAATGAAGAAACGACTGGAAGGTATTCCTGTGAACTTAGCAATTCATATGGAACAGCTACATGCCATGCTCAGATCACAGCAGAACCAGGTTTGTTCAGTTCTCCTTCCTGGTTTTGTTTTCCATTTTATCAAAATGTATGTATTTTGCAAGACTCTTGCAAAGCTTTTTATACATTCTCAAGATGGACAACCCAGAGATAAAATCAGTATGATCTCATTTCCTTTAGCACGTGCATACTTTGTGAAGAAGCTTCAGAACCTCTCAATCCCAATGAGCCAAAAACTGAGGCTTGAGTGCACTTTCACTGGAGCCCCCAAGATGTTCATCACTTGGTATAAGGATGGCAAACAGCTGTATGCTTCCTATAGATACAACACGAAGGTCACTGAGAACTCATGTGTCATTGAATGCTTACATGAGTGTAACAAGGAGACAGCAGGAAGGTACTCTTGTGAGATCACAAATCCCTATGGAACAGACATCTGTCATGCTCAAGTCATACCAGTTACAGGTATATATATTTCAGTAGTTCTCAATCATATTTCTTACAGTCTTTAAACTTTTTTTAAAGCCTTGCATAGTCGTATTGGTTATTGCTATTCAACTTTTCCTCAGTAGACCCACTAATAGCTGGTGTGCAGAATAGCAGATGTTTCTTGAAAATGCATTGAAACCTTATAAGATAACTTGGTGATATCATTGTTCTCAGAACCTGCTCGTTTTGTCAAGAAACTGAAGGATGTTAGCTTCCCTCTGAGTAAAAAGCTCAGACTTGAGTGCACATTTAAGGGAGCGCCAAAGATGTTCGTCACATGGTATAAGGATGGAAAGCAAGTGTACGCGTCCTACAGATATAACACCAAGATCACTGGAAACACCTGTATCTTGGAATGTCTTCATGAATGTAACAAGGACACTCCTGGAAGGTATTCCTGTGAAGTAACCAATTCTCATGGAAGTGACATCTGTCATGCCCAGGTTACTACAGTGACAGGTGTGTAAGTTGTTGTCTTGCAGAATGACGCACGTGAGATTTCTGTGGTTTACATGAAGGTGCATGATTGTCTTGAGTTGATTGTCGTGAGTTGATCTTACATACCTGATTGTGTTCGTGTCTTGCCTGAAAAGATAGTTCAATATGATACAAGAAGAGGTTGTTTGGTTGTATGTTTAAAACACTTGACTGTAGATTATGTTTGTGTATCTTGCCTGAAATTACTGTTCAGTACAATGTAGGTTGGTTGAGATGTTGGTTGGTTTGCTGATTAGTCCTGCCAGAAATTACTGCTTTATACAATATAAGTGAAACTTGGTTTGTTGTGTTGATCTGGTTGTTGAGTATTAAATTGGTCTTACTGGAGGTGATGGTTTGATACAGTACAACTGATGTTGAATGGTTGTTTTTGACTGTTGACTGTCTTGCCTGAACTCATGGTTTGATACAGGCCAAGTCTTGTCTGAATGGTTTGATACGGTGCAAGTGACATATAATGCAACTTAAGTCTGCATCATACCATTTATTTTTTGCCTTTATCTTGTAACATCTTCGCATGCTTTTGGATTTTTTTGGAATCCTGCTCCTCAATGCACGTGAATGGAAGGAAAGAAAGCGGTTTAATTGTTGAAACTATTCTTTCTACTTAGAACCGGCTCGTTTTGTGACAAGACTGAAGGACCTAACCATCTCGATGAGCAAACATTTGAGGTTGGAGTGTACATTCACTGGAGCTCCAAAACTGTTTGTCACTTGGTACAAGGAAGGCAAGCAAGTTTATGCTTCGTATAGATATAACACAAAAGTCAGTGGGAACACCTGTGTTCTTGAGTGCTTACATGAGTCCAACAAAGACACTACCGGAAAGTACTCCTGTGAAGTCTACAACGCATATGGAAGTGACATCTGCCATGCACAAGTCACAGCAGTTACTGGTTAGTAATTTTAGTCAAGGATAACTAGTCTTATTATGAGTTATTTGAGCAATCACATTTAGATGTAAAGTAGCCTTTTAGTATTTCAATAGTACCTCAATATGGACGGATCCAAACTCTTCCCATTTTCACAATTAGTTAATCTGTTCATTGTGTTCTCCCCTGTAGAACCAGCTCGCTTTGTGACGAAGCTGCAGAATCTCACCATCCCAATGACGCAAAACCTGAAGCTACATTGTACATTCATAGGAGCTCCAAAGCTGTTTGTCACTTGGTATAAGGACGGCAAACAACTCTATGCCTCTTATAGATATAACACCAAAGTCACAAAGAACTCTTGCACCTTGGAATGCCTTCATGAATGTAATGAAGAAACCAGTGGAAGATACTCTTGTGAAGTTAGCAATTCCTATGGTACAGATGTCTGTCATGCCCAGATCACTGCAGTGACAGGTGGGTTTGCGAAAGAAGTCTTGCCAAGTATTTGGAACTAATTGTCATTAATACAAAGAATATCAGTTATATTCAACTGATTATTCAAACGAGTATACATTTTTTAGGACTATCGTAAGGTTAGGCTCATAAAGCCCGATTACACAAAAAGCCACTTAGGTTCATAAAGCCTCATTACTCAGTCCAACACTACTTTTACTGTCTGCTGTAGAACCTGCCCGCTTTGTGAAGAAACTGCAGAACACTGCAGTACCAGTGAGCCAGAATCTGAAACTTCAGTGCACTTTCAAGGGAGCTCCTAAGATGTTTGTCACCTGGTACAAGGATGGCAAACAGCTGTATGCCTCATACAGATACAACACAAAGATCATTGGAAACTCCTGTATCATGGAGGCTCTGCACCCTTGCAGCAACGAAACACCTGGAGTTTACTCTTGCGAAGTTAGCAATTCTTATGGAACTGACATCTGTCATGCTGAGGTCACCACAGCATCAGGTTAGTCTCATACAATAACATGCTGCACATGATGTAATGGCATGATGAGCAGTTTCAGCTGGGTTCATGGACAATGTAAGGACAGCATATTTGGATCTTAATGACAAGCCACAACAATACTTTCAGACTGCAACAACGCATGCTCTTGTGCATGAAACCTTTGTACCTATTTTTGTAACCTCCCTCTCTAATGTTGTTGCTTCAGATGCCCCTAGATTTGAGAAGACACTTACCAGCCACAGTTTGAAAATGGGACAAAAACTGCGTCTTGAGTGCACATTTACAGGAGCTGAAAAGATGTTTGTCACTTGGTATAAGGATGGCAAACAGCTCTATGCCTCATATAGATACAACACAAAACTTATTGGTAACACCTGCATTGTGGAAGCTCTACATGAGAGTAACAGTGAGACCACTGGAAGGTACTCCTGTGAAATCAGTAATTCCTATGGAAGTGATATCTGCCATGCTCAAATCAACTTTGGGGCAGGTGTGTAATTATGCCTTTCTTTTTGGACTTTGCTCGCATATTTACCGCATATAACCTAGTGGCAATAATGCACTCATCTTTCTTCAACATCTAAGTTATATGTTGTCTGATCATGTAATAATAGCCAGACTATCAGTATAATGGATCACAACACATTCCTTAATCCTTGGTTGGATGAATCACACCACCATAATAAGTCAACATATAATAAGTCTTTGGTTGATTTTTTTAGGTGTGGCAAAGCCACCAACAACGAGACCCACAGGTTAGTGTCCAAATATTTGCCCTTGATAAAAAAAAAAACACTTTAGTATCTTAAAAGACAAATCCTACTATATGTGAATGCTTATAGTTTACTTTTTTGTGAATAATGCAGATGTGAGGAAAGCACCAGGGACAACAGGTCAGTATGTCTGGCATAAAAACAATAATGGATATTTGGTGGTATGATGAAATTATGTATCACTCTTACTTCTTGCTGAGACTTTGAAAAACACACCTCATTGCACTTTATTTATACTCAGTTGACCTTCTTTGTATTATGATTTTCAGACAAGGTGAAGAAACCTGTGACTACAGGTCAGTGTTTAAATTTCCAGACTACAGTGTTTAAATTTCCAGACTACATAATTAAAACTACATAATTAAAACTAGTAAAACAGCAAGTGTAGTGTTCTTGTGGCTAAGCAATTAATTGTCGGATCTCATAAACAAATATTCTTGACATGAGAATGAGGTTTTTTCGAGTAACTGATGACAAACACCAATGGCAACGTCACAGGATACATCTGAATAATTTCTTTATCAAGGAGATACTTTTTTGAATCTTTTGCTGAATATGCTGAAAGGCTCATCATCTTAATTATTCCAACGATTTCTTCCACATCGCCCTCTAATGGTCTTCAATTTGACCAGTAGACTCCAGACATCCTCCTTTATTTGATGTTAAACTTAAGCCTGTGGATATGTTACTGGGAGACAAAGTGGAACTTAAACGTCACATGACTGGATCTTTACCAATTAAAGTGACATGGTCAAAGGATCACAGAGATTTAGACAGGAGGAAATAACAGGATCTCCTGTGTGGACAACGCTGCACATCTTGTTATTTTGAAAGCTAGTCAATCAGATTCTTGCCATGCTAGTAATGACACTGGAAAAGTGATTTGCTCTGCTGAAGTGTGTGTGAAAGGAATTTTGACCCTGTTCGCGTTTGTGGTTTTATGCTAATCCATTGCCCTTCATTCACTAAAAATCACTAACGTTTTCTTTTCAATCTTTTCAGAGCGTAAAATCCCACCAAGCTTCACTAAAAAGCCCTCACCTGCTAAGGAAGACGCTGAGGGTAGTGAAGTGAAGTTGGAAGCACGGCTGGCTGGTTCACCACCCCTCAATATCCGCTGGCTCAAAGACAACAAGGAAGTCTCGAGCTCTGACAACATTCACATCTCTTTCAAGAGCAATGTGGCCCTGCTATGCATCAAGCCTGCGAGGAGCGCAGACACTGGCAACTACATGTGTGAGGCCTCTAATGAAGCTGGCATAGTCACCTGCTATGTAAAAGTGACCATCACAGGTAGAGTGTGTGTGTGTGTGTGTGTGTGTGTGTGTGTGTGTGTGTGTGTGTGTGTGTGTGTGTGTGTGTGTGTGTG
>JASCQY010000071.1:8518312-8542514 GCA_030264315.1 Sardinella tawilis | reverse complement strand
CCTGAACCCAAGGTTGAGGCGAAACCTGAGCCAAAGGCTGCTCCAAAGCCTGAACCCAAGGTTGAGGCGAAACCTGAACCCAAGGCTGCTCCAAAGCCTGAACCCAAGGTGGAAGTAAAGACTGAGCCTAAACCTGAAACAAAGGCTGCGGCTAAGCCTGAACCTAAGGTAGAGCCCAAGCCAGAGCCAAAGGCTGTACCTAAGGCCGTACCTAAGGCCGAACCTAAGCCTGAACTACAGGCAGTACCTAAACCTGAACCTAAGGCCCCAGCCACTAAAGGTATTGTTGGAATGTTTTCTATGTGTTCTTTCTGTTATGTGTTTCTGTTCTTTGTATTAGCATGTCTTCATTGAATGTTTTTAAGTTTACTGATGTATGTTTGTTGAGTGATGTATAATGTAAGTGTAAGAATTTTTATTCAGGTAATATTCAGTGTGCGGATTTGCTTGTGTGCCTAAGTGGCATATCCATGTATGTCTGATAAATGTTTTATGTTCACTCGTTAATGAGTGTGTCTGCTTGAATTGCCTCTTGAACTCATTCTTCAAAAGCACCAGAACCTCCTAAGAAACAAGAAGCTCCCAAGCAGCCATCTCTTGATACTAAAAAGGTGGCTCCCCCACCAGCTGAAGAAATTGCCTCACCCAAAGGTATTGACTTCATAAGAGCATTGGTTTGATGCTTGCTCTTATATGTGCAGAATCATTCTTTTGTTTGATTCTACTGTAGGTAGTGGTTTCTTATTCTTGCAATTTGTCCTTCCTGTCACTGTGGTTTGAAATAGTTTTTCTCTTTAACTTCTTATACCCTTTGTGCATGTTTCGTTGTAAATTAGTTAACTATGTGGTCTTCACAGTTAGTCTAGCTATTTTTTGTTGAAAAGGAAAACAACGGTTGTGCAAATGTTTTTCTTTTCTAAACAACAGTTACAACAGCTTTGAAACAAGACATTTTGCAAACCCCTGTTGAGAAACGTACACCCCCACCTGCACCAGTTGAGACTGCAAAAACGGTGGTGCCTCTACCTGCTGTTGATGAGGCAAAGAAGGTAGAACCTGTTGAAAAGCCAAAGGTAGTGCCACCTCAGCCTCTTGTTGAAGCAAAGGTTGCACCAATCAGTCAACAAGAGGCTGTTCCTGCTCCAGTTGAAAAACCAAAGGTGAAGCTGGAAAAACCTGAACCTAAACCTCTCCTGACAAAAAAGGTTGAACCAGTGAAAGATGTATCTCCTCCTGTTGAAAAACAGAAGGTAGAACCACCAAAAGCTGTGGTTCCTAAACCTGCTACTGATGAGAAAAAAGTTGAACCATTGAAAGAAAAAGATGTTCCTCACGTTCCTACCAAAAAGGTAGAACCTACTAAACCTAAAGAACCTAAGCCCTCTTCTGTTGAGAAACCCAAGGTAGAAAGGGCAAAGCCAGAGGAACCAAAGATACAAATCAAACAAAAAGAACCAATAAGTGTTTCTCCAAAAGAAGCCCCCAAGCCAACAGGTATCTTTTTTGGTGTTTATTCATCTTTTTATCTTAATATCCTCTTTAATGAATATTGTATGCACGTATAGTGCTCATATGTGTTATCTTTAAAAGCACACATTGTGTTTCCTCTTTGAGCCTATGTATGGTGTTTTGGTGTCTTGCACCATCATCTTCTTGTCTGTCACTGTAATGTTTGTTTGTATGTCCGTCTTTCAAAGTTGTTGAAGTTAAAAAGACAGAAGTGCCAGCAGAGAAAATAGATGTAATCAAACCTAAAAAGGACACGGAGATAACTCCTACTGAAGGTATGGTTGAGGCCAGTGATTTAACAATGTCTACTTTGAGTTTTTTATGTTATGAAAAATTATTTGACTGGGAATTGAATCAGTCAAATTCAGTCAGCTTATTGAATGAATTCACTTAGATTTTCTACAAATTTACTTTCAGTGTTTTTAACTATTAACATGTTGCAGGAATAAATTGAGTAGTGCTTAGTGTTATAGATCTTGGTAGACTGCCTCTGTTAACATGATCTTTGTGCTGTCCCTTTATGTTGTCTGTTCTTTTGTCACCGCTTTATGGTGAAATCTTGCGTTTGTTTCATCAAAAAGTGAGAACAACTGCTGTAAGATCTGAAGAAATTCCCAGTCCTGTGGATAAGATTTTGATGAGTGACAAGAAATATAAAGATTCATTTGAAGATTTGCCATATGACCAAACAGCAGTAACAACAGTCTCAAAAGAAATGTCATCTGCCCAAGTGATTTTACAACAAGAACTCACCAAGGAAAAAATGGAATATCCAACACAGTTAATAAAGGATGAAACAGAGGCAGAGCTCAAAATTAAGGCAAAGGCTCAAAAGGTAGTTTTAGAGAAGAAAACCATTGACAAAACAGTAATATATTCGAAAGAGTCAGAGCACAGGGAAGAATTGAAATCTGAAATCAAGATTGAAGAAAGAGTCATAGAGAAACATAAGGTGCCAAAGGAATACCAAAAGGCCAAGCTTGAGGCCAACCTAAAACCAGAACCTATGATACAAGAACATGAAATCATACATGAAGCAGTACATTATTCAGAACAGCTCCTCGGTGATGAAACTAAAATGGAGTTCAAAGATGTAGTCAAGGCTCAGAGGGCAGTTTTAGAGCAAAGTCCTGAACCTGCAGTTGCTCTCAAAATAGAGACCAATATTGAAGCTAAGGTGGAACTTAAGTCTGTACTGACCCCTGAGCCTAAGGCTACACCAAAACCTGAACCTATAGTTGAGCCCAAGCCTGAACCTAAACTTGAGTTTGAGGCTAAGAAAGTGGTTTTGGAGTCCAGGCCTAAACTTGCAGTGGCTTCCAAGACTGAACTGAAACACGAAACTAAGGTTGAGGTCAAGGCTCAGAAGGTAGAATACAGGCCTGAACCTGCACTTGCTCCCAAGGCTGAGCCAATGTCTGAATCAAAGGCTGTACTAGAAACTGAACCTAAGATTGAATTGAAAGCTACAAAGAAGCCTGAACCTAAGCCTGAATCTAAGGCTAAGGTTGAGCCCAAGCCTGGAACCAAAGTTGAACCCAAAAGTCAGAAGGTAGTTTTAGAGCCTGAACCTACAATTGCATCCATGGCTGAGCCCATGCCTGAACCTAAAGTGGAACTCAAGGCTGCACTAAAGCCAGAAGCTAAGGCCACCCCAAAGCCTGAACTGAAGGCTGTACCAAAACCTGAACTTAAGGTTGAGCCGAAGCCTGAACCTAAAGTTGAGGCCAAAGCAGAGAAGGTAGTTTTAGAGCACAGGCCAGAACCTGCAGTTGCTCCAAAGGCTGAGATTAAGCCTGAATCTAAGGCTGAACCCAAGGCTGCACCAAAGCCTGAGCCTAAGAAAGAGCCTAAGGCTACACCAAAGCCTGAACTGAAGGCTGCACCAAAACCTGAACTGGAGGTTGCGCCTAAGCCTGAACCTATAGTTGAGGCCAAAGCACAGAAGGTAGTTTTAGAGCACAGACCAGAACCTGCAGTTGCTCCCAAGGCTGAACTCAAGGCTGCACCAAAGCCTGAACCTAAGGAAGAGCCTAAGGCTACACCAAAGCCTGAACTGAAGGTTGAGCCCAAGCCTGAACCTGTAGTTGAGGCCAAAGCACAGAAGGTAGTTTTAGAGCACAGTCCAGAACCTGCAGTGGCACCCAAGGCTGAGCTTAAGGCTGAATCTAAGGTTAAACATCAGACTACTCCAAAGCCTGAACCAAAAGTTCAGCCGAAGCCTGAAGCCAAAATTGAGGTCAAGGTCCCAGAGGTAGTTTTAGCACAAGAACCAATGTCTCAAGCTCTTCAGGCTAGGTCTAGTGTGCCAACAGTCTCCAAAAAGAGTGAACCACCTAAAGAGAAAGTTCTTCAAAAATCTCCTCATGGTGAACTAGTGAGCATCGATCGAAGACCTGAAGTTGAAGAGAGTAAAAAATCATTGAGAGAACATACTGCTCCAGTGAAAGGTATTTGTAAAGGCAGCTTACGCTGTGCTCTGAGACGTATAGTCTTCCTCTTTTCTCTTCTTCATTTCTCCTTCATTTCTTCTTCATTACATGGTCATCACGAATCCACTCTTTTAACTCTTCATTTCTTTTTTCATATTTTTTGTCTTGATATGTTTAAATTTTCTTTGAATTCTTGTGTTGTCTCTGTCTCTTCTCTTTATATTGTGTTTGTCTTGGTGTAGAATCCTCTTAATGTATTGAAATGTATGGTTACTCTTCTTAGAACACAGTGTACCTGTTGAAGCACCACCTGTTTCAGACATTGAAACAGAAATTGATAAAGGTATACACAACTCCAAGAAAATCTTTTTCTTATGTCTAATATGTCTTACTGTTGACTGTGAATTTACAGCGTGTACATGTGGTTGTGTCTTTGTGTGTGCTTGTAGTCCTAAGCAGTCTTGTTTTGTTAGACTGAAAGATTCATAACCTTATTTAACCCCTATAAGCAGTCTTAAAATGTGTAGCCATGCCCTGCATGTACCCATTATTTCTTGGCATACTTCTTTTCAAAGTGACTCCTGTTGAGAAGAAACCTTCACCTAAGACGCCAACAGAGATTCCTATGAAAGAAAAGGTTTCCCCTCCAGAAGGTATCATCTTTTTCTTATAGTGATTCTGTGTCTATGTCTGTAATTCCTCTATATTTCTTTATCTTACCACTTTATGTCCATTTTTCTACATGTTTCATGTTACTGTACAAGTTATTGACTGTCTTTATTGTCTTGCTTTTTTCTTCATGCAAAATACATTCTCACTTGTTGCTTGTGCTAACACACTTAATCTTCACTTATCTTCTTATTCTTCAAGTCTACTCCTTATTAATTTAAATATCTGAAAAAAACACATTATGAATAAATACTGTATAAGCTGTAGTGCACAATTTTTACTGTATTAACTCCAACTAACAGCGCTTACAAAGGCTTCACAGGAATCAGAACAACTTGGTGATAATGTAATTGTCATTTGTCATGACTTTTTCTAATTTTGTAATTAGGTCCAGGAGATGCAGTAGAAGCACCTGGACCAGTCAAAAGAGGTATGATTAAATCTGGAATTTTAATTTTAGTATGCACACAATGGATGATATATTGCCTTATCTATTTTAATATTAAACAGGTCTGTCTGTATACATTTATCAGTTCTGTCACTTGTTTGTTGTTTGTTCAGTAGACTGAATGTAAAATATCTTTGGTCTACAGTATAGTAGTTTGTTGTGTCTCTGGCGTAGTTATACTATTTAAATGGTATAATAGTTTTGGCCCATTTTAGTTTGTGGTGTCTTTGGCATAACTGTACTGTGTTGTCAGTGTCCAACCGTTGTGTCATCTTTTGTGTACAATTATCTCAGAAAAAGCAAAACGAAAGGGTAAAGTTTGTATCGAGGAAGAAGAAAAATTTGAAATGCCAACATTAAAGAAGGTTACGAAAATTGCGTCTAAGGACCAACAAGAAGAACATGAAGTAATTTCCCTGAGGAAAATGACCAAGCCTCCACCTGATGAAGAGCAGCCACAGCTTGGAATATTACTCAAGTCTGTTGAAAAAACTGAAACTTATGAAAAAATCACAAAGGCTTATTCTGAGGCATTATCTGAAGTTACAGTGATAAGTCAGTTTGAATCAGAGAGGGCCACTGTTCCATATGAAGTTACAATGAGAACTGAGACCATATCAAGTTCTTTGGAGAAAAAAACTGAAGAACTAGTACAAGTGAGTAAAAATGTAGATGATCTTCCGGAGATTGCTGCTGAGAAAGCAGTAGAGGTTGCCGATAGAACCAGTAAGGATGAGAAGACTGAGTATGGAGTCAAGAAAACTCCAAAGAAGACTCTCAAGGAAGATCAACCTGATACCCCATCTTTACAGAAAAAGAAAGTGACCAAACTACCCCTGAAGGAGCAAGAGCAGGAAACTATCACTTTAAAGCCATTTGCTAAACCTGAGAAGCCAGATGAACATGAGGTTGAGGAGACCAGAAAAGATAAAGATAGAGAGCATGCCACTTTCCAAAAAAGTGAGAGATCCTCAACAGATAAGCCAGCCAGAGAACAAGCTGAGCCATTTCCAGCCAAGCAAAGGGAGGCAGAGGTTAGAACAAAAGAAGAGTCTGTAGTCACTAAAGATGAAAAAGTAAAGGAAAAGACTGAAATCAAGAAAAGCAGAACACCAAAAGATCAGGAGGAATCCCAAGCTCCTGGTTTACTCAGGAAGAAAATTTCTAAGTTGCCATCAGATGAGAAAGAGCAGGAGATGGTTAAATTGAAGCCAGTGCCTAAATCTGCTAAAGAAGTTGAAAAGCCTGTACAAGATAGTGTTGTTGTTGGCAGGGAAAGAGAGCAGATTGAATTCCCAAAAGGTGAAAGGCCTTTAAAAGATGAAACCCATAAAGAGCCTGTCTCTATGTCATCAGAATTGCCTAAAGACAAAATTACTGAAAAACCTCTGGTTACTGAACAACAGAAACAGGCAGAAGAAAAGGCAGGTGTTCAGAAAACAAAATCACTAAAAGATGAAGAAACAAAGGATCCCACTTTAGTTAGGAAGAAAATAAAAAGGTTACCATCAAGTGAGACAGAACAGGAAATTGTAAAATTGAAACCATTTGAGAAGCCTGCCAAACAAGATACTGAGAAAGAACAAAAAGACAGTACTAAGGAGCCCAAAGAAAGAGAGGCCATTACCTTCAAAAAGACTGAAAGGTCAGTAGAAGGTGACAGGATCCAAAAGCCTAGTGCAGAAATAAAACAGCCAGAGGCACCTAAAGATACTGTTCCTGAAAAATGTCCAGTTTCAGGTAAAGTCTCTGATGATCAAAAACTAGAGGAAAGGGCAGTTGTTAAGAAAGATAAAACACCAAAGGATGTAGAAGAACCCAAGGCTCCAGGCATAGCACCAAAGAAAATATCAAAATTACCATCAAGTGAAAAAGAACCTGAAACGGTCAAATTGAAGCCAATTGATAAACCTGGTAAATCAGAGAATGGTGAAGTAAAACCAGAAAAGAAAATTCCTGAGAAAGACAGAGAGCACATTCCCATCCAGAGAGATCCAACTCCAAAAGATGAAAGAGTAAAAGAGCCTGAAAAGCTTCCAATGAAAGTTGAGAAACTCACAACCCCAGAGAAAGTGCCAGAGACCACTGTGAAGAAAGATAAGCCTCAAGAAATGGAACAAAAACCAAGCCCCAAGAAACTAAGTCCTGTAAAGAAATCTGAAATGAGTCCAAAAACAGAAGAGAAGCCAGCTTTACAGAAAAAGGCTGGACAATTGCCTAAAGACTCAAAGGAAAAAGAAGAAATTACGCTTAAGCCAGTTGAACTTGCAAAGAAAATTGAGATGAAAAAGACACCTTCGCCACAGGTGGAGAAATTAAAACCAAAACCTGGTGAATCTGTCCCCATGGAGAGAAAACCAAGTGGTGACATCAAAAAGTTACCAAAGAAGGTCTCACCTAAAGACTCAATTGAGTCTATCACTTTGAAAAAAGTTCCAAAGAAAGTTTCACCACCTGAAAAGCCATTAGAACCAGAAGAAGCTGTAAAGGCTGAAAAAAAAGAAAAGTTGCCTGTCACAAAAGCCTTATCACCTGGGGTAGTGCAGATGAGAAAGATTTCAACCCAGTATGAAGAGGAGGTTGAAGAGTTCCATGCTGAAGTTCAGGAGGAGGAGGATTCCTGGGGATGGGAACTTGTCCCCAGTGATGACTGGGAAGGTGAACTTGAAGAGGGGGCGGTTGAGACTCCTGGATTTGGTGGGAGGCGAGGTGAGAGTTTGGTTGACAGATACCAACACTGACTCCTCATCGCTCTCAATGGACACATTTCATCGCCAATAATATTCATCCATCTAAATTTCCATTTTTCCATCGCCTCATCTTTTTAACTTTATCTGTGATGTCTTGTGATCTCAACATTTCTGTTGTTTGTGTGTCCTAACTGTTGTCATTTGTCCTAACTGTTTTTGGTTGTTCTGTCTTTGGTGTTTCATTCTGTAATCTCCATTCATGTAGAAATACCACCATCTTTGTTTCTCATACTTCTATGATCTATTAATGTCATGACAAAGCTTCATGCTCACTAATGCATTCGTAAGTATTGAGATATCCGCTGGGCTTTCTCAACATCCAAAGTAATAAAAATTTGGCTGTGAGTTAGATATATGGTAATCAAGTCTGTTTCAATAGATGGAACTCCAAAGGAAGATGCAGGAGGTCCAGGTAGAGGTAGAGGACTGAAACGTGAGTAGAGTGTTTAAAGTCTTTTTGCAAAATGCAATTCACAGTGACCAATACTAATAGAAAAGGTAACAATTTTAAATATTCTGATTTCAGCGAGACAAACCCCATCCCCTGGTGAAGCTGGCAGGGGCAGAGGATTGAGGCCAGGTGGAGGCAAACCACCTCCTGAAGAGCCAGCCTTTGCTGGCTTTAAACTGAAGGCTGTGCCCTTGAAGTTCACCAAACCAATCAAAGATATTACACTAAAAGAGGCTGAGTCTGAAGTTGGTGCCTCTGCTGTGTTTGAGTGTGAGATCACCCCCTCTACTGCTGTAACCACATGGATGAAGGATGGCAGCAATTTGAGGGAGGGCCCTAAGCACAAGTTCACTTCTGACGGCAAAGACCGCAAATTGACAATCATAGATGTCCAGCTCTCTGACGCTGGTGAATACACTTGTGTTGCCAAGAATGCAGGAAAGGAGGCAACATCTGTCGCTAAGCTGATTGTTGAAGGTATGTTTTTGTTTAAAAAGTATCTGAAATCTGAAAGTTAATGCACTTCTTACTAAGGATCCTAGGCTATTTTCTCCATATTTCCACTACCTTTACTTTTAAGCTCTTATCTCAGTTATTATAAGGGCTATCAATACATAGATCATCTTTTTTTCAGGGAAGTCTAGGCCATCCAAATCTAGCAGTGTTTGGTGTGAACACCATTTGCATTTGCCTTATATCAGCCTTAATTTCCAGAATTTTTTTTTTTTGCATCTATCATTTAATTTGCATTTTACCACAGTGATTAGCACTGAAAGGTCAGATTGTGGTGTTTAATAAGCGGAATCTGTGTGATGAAGACAAAATCTAACAGAGAAGAATAGGTTTGAATTTACGCATGCCAGGCCTATATGGTTAAAGTGTTGACTGGAAGTGAATGATTGTTTTCTCCCTCCAATTATAGAGCTGCCAGTAAGATTCACTAAGACTCTTGAAGAGGAGACATCTGCTCTGAAGGGTCAGCCTCTCTACCTGACATGCGAGTTGAACAAAGAGAGAGAGGTAATATGGAGGAGGAATGGAAAGATACTAACACCAAAGGCTGGAAAAATCCAGATCAATGTTATTGGACTGCAACATGCAGTGACAATTCAAAACAGTGAAGAGGATGATGCAGGTGTTTACACTTGTGAAGTGGAGAACCTTGAAACCAAGACAGATGTCAAAATCATTGGTAAGAATGTGACAATGATTGCAAATTGATTGTATACAATAATTGCAGACTGGAATTGGTTACAAATACAGTCATGCTATCATGAGTGATCCCTAACTCAAGTTATTGATATTTACCTCACAGAAATCATCAAAGACTGGATTGTGAAGCCACTGAGGGATCAGCATGTCAAACCCAAAGCTCGTGCTACTTTCAAGTGTGAGCTCTTCAAGGATACTCCCAACTGGAAGTGGTTCAAAGGAGACACTGAAATTCCAAATGATCCCACAGACAAGACTGAAGTCACAAAGGATGGAAAAGAACTCACTCTGACCATTAAAAATGCTGCCCCTGAAGACATTGGGGAGTATGCCATGGAAGTTGAGGGACGTAGATACAATGCTAAGCTTACACTTGGAGGTTAGTATGTTATTCTGGTAACACTTTACTTGATGACTCAGTACATATCACATTCATTGCAGCCAACATTAATTATTCACAAAGCATTCATGACTTATAGACCGTTTCAGGTTCTAGTTCCATTGCTGGTCCCCTAGCACTTCCTGTTTAACATTCCATATGTTATGTTAATGTAACAGGAAGTTGTTGGGGACCAAGATGGAATGTTCAAGCATTGTTTTCTCCAGCTATGGAATTAGAACCTGAAATGGTCTATAAGACATTCATGATTCATAAGAAATAGCCATATCCAACCTTTCATAAATGTGGGAAAATAAAAAAACAAAACAGCCCACTGCATCTTATCAGCAAGCCCCTCCCACCCCACATACACACAGCATAGCACACTGGCACTCCAGACATCACTCATGCCCATCCTCAGGATTACCCACACCCACACACACACACACACACACACACACACACACACTCTTTCTGCATGACCCTTGGTAGTTGGCAGTTGGATGCTCCTTGTTAATGTGAAGGAGTGTTATAATTTGTGCCCCTCACCCCCAAGCAAGCCACATAGATCTCGCCCTTTGTCCACACCATTTATCACCTTTACATCAACCCACCCCTAATCTTAATGCAGCCATAGCCACTCCACCCTATACTCTGTATGCTCTATAGGCACTTTATGCTCTATTTACGCACAAACAGGCTGAGAAACGGACATAATTTAACTGCATTATACACTCAAATGAGAATGTGTCCAACTGTTTCAGGGTCCACAAAGGCTGAATTTATGAACTTGGTATTATGAAACGGTCAGGAATATTTTTTGAGCATTTTATGATGGCTGCTATGAATGTGTCATGCATTCACCGTCAACAAAGGGGTTACCGCTTTTTCATTTGCCGTGAATTTACTTCAGATGAATATGGTCTAATATGGTCGTTTTAATTTACTTGTTCTCAGAACGGGAGGCAGAAATTCTGAAGCCACTCGCCAGTGTGGAAGTTGTTGAGAAAGAGGAGGCTCACTTTGACTGTGAAATTTCTGAGGATGATATTCCTGGAGAGTGGAAACTCAAGGGACAAGTTCTGACCAGATCTCCAGTAAGGTTTATTTAACGCCTGTCGACTGATTTCTTATGATAAAAAAATACAACTTAAAGTAACAGTAACATGACATCATTTGCTTGTTTCTGGGAGGGAAAAGAGTAAAATAATCTGCTTCTTGTCCCTTTGTTCATTAGACATGTGATATCAAAATGGAGGGAACCAAGAGGTTCCTCACTCTGAAAAATGTCCAGCTTGATCAAGCTGGTGAGGTGTCTTACCAGGCCCTGAATGCCATAACAAGTGCCGTGCTCACTGTCAAAGGTAAGTGTTTTTGCCCATATGAAACTTTCTCTTTCTCAAGGCAACCTAAAACCACTGTCACCAGGTACTAAAGTAACCCTGAGGGCTATTTTTATCCACACCTCTTAGAGCTGGAAATCGACTTCACTATGCCTCTGGAGAATGTTTCTGTGCATGAAAAGAAACAGGCAAAGTTTGAGTGTGTCCTCAATAAGGAAGTGACTAAAGTCATGTGGTTTAGAAGCACTGATATCATAACATCCTCCAGTAAATATGAAATCATTGATGATGGGATGAAACATATATTGGTTGTAAACCAGTGTGAGTTTGAGGATGAGGAAACTTACACAATTGAAGTCATGGGCAAAAGATGTTCGGCCAGTCTTATTGTGGAGGGTGAGTGTTCTGATGTTCTTGTAGTTTTTAAGTTTGTATACTACCTTAAACTGAAAAAAACAATACCCTAAAATTATTTAACATTTATTACAGCAGTAATTATTTCAATATACAGTATTATCAGAAAATCTGTGCTTACATAATGCACTGTATTTCTGTGCTTCTTATTAAATACCCTTTGTAGTCTCAACATAAATGTGTGTGTTATACCTTGAACTAACACATTATAGGCATGAGGCTCAAGTTCATCACACCATTGTCGGATCAAACTGTTATGGAAACTGAAACTGCTCGGTTTGAGCTTGAACTCTCACATGAGAATGTGCCCATTATATGGTACAAAAATGAAATAAAACTTCATCCAAGCCGACTTGTGGTAATCCATGTTGAGGGAAACAAACATCATTTAGAAATAAAGGATGTCACTCTAGATGACACCTGCCAGATTAAGGCAGAGGCAGAGACTAGAGGAATATCAACAACGGCAAACCTGAAGGTCTTAGGTAACCCTGGTTTCTTTTTTGTCTTTCTTTCTTTCTTTCTGTCTTCCTTCCTTCTTTTCTTTATTAGTTTCAATCTTTCTTAATTTGTTGTTCTGTTTTCCTGGAATAACATGTTTTCGCAGATGTCATGTATCATCTTCACAGTCAAGTGGCGCCCAGGTAATTAGCAACACTTCCCAAGAATGACAGTTTTCTAAGGGCAATATGTTCTGTATTGCAGAGGGTGCTGCCCGTTTTGTGGTCAAACTGCAAGATTACACAGCTGTTGAGAAGGATGAAGTCACCCTGGACTGTGAGTTGAGTAAAGACGTCCCTGTGAGGTGGTTCCACAAAGCAACAGAAATCAAGGCCTCCAAGATGGTGGCAATGAGAGCTGAAGGCAACCGAAGGATTCTGGTCATTAAGAAGGTGGAAAGCAAAGATGAGGGAGAGTATACTTGTGACTGTGAAACAGACAAGACAAGCTGCAGTATTAAAATTGAGGGTAAGTATTTTCTCCAAATGTACCATGGATCCCCAATTATTGTCAATTTACATTGAGTCCTGTTAGTCTGCCTTTAAGATCTTAAAATATCTTCATTTATCAATTGTAGCACGCGACATCAAAGTGGTTCGGCCCATGTATGGTGTTGAGCTCTTTGATGGAGAGACAGCTCGCTTTGAGGTTGAGCTTTCTGAGGATGAAGTCCATAGCCAATGGAAACTG
The DNA here is from genome assembly GCA_030264315.1 of Sardinella tawilis. Lineage (NCBI taxonomy): Eukaryota > Metazoa > Chordata > Actinopteri > Clupeiformes > Clupeidae > Sardinella > Sardinella tawilis. Next base: position 8,529,716 of record JASCQY010000071.1, on the reverse strand, counting down.
AAGGGAGAAGTCCTTAGTCCTTCTTCTGTAAATATACTTTCAGATCTTACCCTACATACACGTATTTTGAGTTGGGCCAGTCATTTTTTCAATAGGATTATGTGTGATCTGTTTATTTTGTTTTTCCCCTTTTCAACAGGATGTGGAAATTATTGAGGAAGGTGTGAAGCACACTCTCACACTGTACAACTGCAAGGTGGCCCAGACAGGAGAGATTTCCTTCCAGGGCGCAAATGCCAAGTGTGCTGCCAATCTGAAAGTGAAAGGTACCATGTTTCATATAAAGACTGAGATTGTAAAATAGATTGTCTATGAGTTTGTTAAATTGTGTTAAATGGTGTTTTCATTTGTGTCTAATTTGAAGAAATTCCAATTACTTTCATCACTCCTCTGAGTGATGTGAGCGTATATGAGAAGGATGAGGCAAAGTTCGAATGTGAAGTGTCCAGAGTACCCAAAACCTTCCGCTGGATCAAAGGCTCTCAGGAACTAGAAGCTGATGACAAGTTTAAAATACATCAAGATGGCAAGATGTTCACCCTTGTGGTGAAAGCTGCTGGCTATGAGGATGAGGCCAAGTATATCTTTGAGGCTGAGGACAAACGAACCTCTGCAAAACTGGCCATCCAAGGTAGACATTTCATATTATTTAAGATCTGCAGACAAATGACTCTGTCATGAGTTATGTTTCTATGAGTTGCTGTAGCATAATACAATATGTGATCCACTTAATAATGTAATACAATATGCACTTAAGTAACATTAATTTTCCTGTTCTTGTCAGGCATTCGTCTCGAGTTTGTTAAGCCCATCAAGGATGTGACTGTGAAGGAACGTGAGACTGCAGAGTTCAAAATTGAGCTCTCCCATGAAAAAATTCAGGTGGCATGGTACAAGAACGATGTACGTCTGCACCCAAGCAAACTGGTGCACATGTCAGAGGTTGGCAAGGTCCATACCCTCTCTTTCAAGGAAGTGTCCATTGATGATACAGCCTTGATTAAAGTAGAGGCACTTGGAAAGACCTCAGAAGCTATGCTGACAGTTATTGGTAAATATCTAATTCAGTTCAGTTTTTAATTATAAGGTGGCAAAAAGAATACGTGTATGTCTCAAGGTATCTTGATGTTCTTTGATGGATTCCTGTCATCTGTATCTTGGATGCACAGATGTGTAGTACAAACTTTCTTTTTCACAGCATGATTGTAACAACAAGGATTGTAAATTGTAAAACAGAAAGTTGCGTTGATAGCAAAAAGTAAAAATGTGACGGAGTTACCGTAAAGCTATGGATTGTGTGTTAAAGCTTTTAATAATTGAAGCAATAATGTATTTAGATACAGTATTATGAATAAATTGCCAATGACTACTTGCATTTCAGAGGGAGATGTTTACTTCACCAACAAGTTGCAAGACTACACTGCAGTTGAAAAGGATGAAGTTGTGCTTATGTGTGAAGTCAGCAAGAGCAGTGCGGAAGTGAAATGGTTCAAGGATGGCAAGGAGATTGTTCCTTCCAAGAACATCCAAATCAAATCAGACGGAAAGAAGCGTAGTCTTACAGTAAGGAAGGCTGAGAAGGCCAACATTGGTGAATACACCTGTGATTGTGGCTCAGACAAAACCACCTCCAGGCTGAACATTGAAGGTAATGGACTGGCCAGTTACTGGTCTTATTTATTGCCACTCACCTACATTTTTTATTCAATATTTTACCTCTTGTTTATTCTCTCTCTCTCGTTTTCCCTTTACAGAGCGTGACATCAAGGTTGTACGTCCGTTGTACAGTGTTGAGGTAACAGAGACAGAAACGGCACGATTTGAGACCGAGATATCTGAGGAAGATGTTCATGGCAACTGGAAGCTTAAAGGAGAAGTCCTTCATCAGTCTGCTGTAAGTTTCTTGCATGTTGCCCAATTGGAACTTCCCATTCGATTTCTGCAGTCAGTGTAAAATAATCATGTTCTGTTTCCATATCTTATGGCAAATAGTCAAATGGACTGTTGACATTTTAGCTGACAATGGGGTTCATTTTGTTTCTAGGATGTTGAGAAAAAGGAGGAGGGCAAGAAGCATATTCTTATCCTCTATAACGTGCGCATGGACATGGCTGGTGCAGTGGATTTCTCAGCAGCCAATGCTAAATCCAGTGCACAGCTCAGAGTTAAAGGTGACAGCCCCACTCACTCTCTCTCTCTCTCACACACACACACACACACACACACACACAAACACAAACACAAACACAAACACAAACATTACCTCTAGAATAGCATATAGCAGTTTTTTAGTAGTCCTTTAATATTTTTGATCTGGGAATTCCTGGAGAATTCCGCTTGATGTTGAGTGACAGAAGCAGATAGGCTACCCTGGCAGGGATAAGCCAGTAGCCAATCAGGAGACAGGGCTATTTCCAGGGTCTCCACTCCTTATCAGGAGTAGGTACAAGATGATTGGAGGACTTTCCGGCATGCCTATCCAAGTTGACCAAATGCATTGTAAGACGGATGAATATTCTAATTTAGAAGCCTCCTCTGTGATAAATGTGGAGTACCCAGTTATTCTAGACTCTCTGGGATTCCAGAGCAGTGGGCTGCTAAAAGCATAGGAAGTGATGAGCATCAGAATTCATAGGTTTGCAGGTTTGGCGGGGGACAACTGAGGTTAAAATGTCTGCTAAAAATTCCACAGCACGAGTGATCAGCAGTACAAAACCTCTGAAGGATGTTACAGTGACTGCCGGCGAGACTGCCACATTTGACTGTGAACTCTCCTACGAGGGAATAGCTGTTGAATGGGTTCTTGGCGGACAGAAACTTGAGCCAAGTGACAGGGTAAGTTAATCCACCCCTATTTTAATGGAACAAAGGCATATTAATGCTTATGAATGTAGTAGAAGGTAGTAGATGTGAATGTAAGTTATATTGTTTTATTTATAAATATGTTTGCAATATGTATACAGTAACTACAATATGCAACATTTCATGAGCTCTATTGTTCTTGGCACCTAGTTTTCTGCATATAAGGGCCGCCTCTGTGGGCCTATCAAAACATGGGTGTCCATGATGCAGGCTTTTCTGATAAGAGGGATCTGCTCTGCCCTCACAGTGTGCCTCTTGCTATTTTTACCCATCTAAGTGTGTGTGTGTGTGTGTGTGTGCGTGTAAATGAGAGAATGTGATAAGTGGAAGTTATGTGACTACTGCATCTTTATTTATTTACTTTATTAATTATTTATTCATTTGCAATCCTTCATTTTCGGCAATGTTAGCCTTTTCCTGAAACAGGTGTAAGTAGGGAAAGAGTCTTTTGTGGTGTGATTAAAAAAAGTAGTCCATGGAAAAAAAAATGAAATGGTCATTCACATGGTGTATTACAATTAACAGGTTGTCACCAGGTCAGAAGGCAGAATGCACACACTGAAACTTAGAGATGTTAAACTGTCTGAGGCTGGAGAGGTAATGCTAACAGCAAAGGACTTCAAGACCAAGGCAAAACTCAATGTGAATGGTATGTCAATTCTTTTTCAACTACTCTTTTTACTACTTCACTAAAACTTATCTAATGCACAGACCATAATGTGCATTAACACCAAAGTTATAGCTTCTTACATGTTAATGGCTTCAGTTGATGAAAAGTCATGCACTCTAGGTATAACATCATTCATTTAATTTGTTTCTCTACAGAACCTCCAGTTGAGTTTACAAAACCTCTGGAAGACCAGACTGTTGAGGAGGAGGCCACTGCCACCATGGAGTGTGAAGTCTCCAGGGAAAATGCAGAGGTCAGGTGGTTAAGAGAGGGACAGGAGATCCGCAAGACCAAAAAGTATGACATGGTGGCCGAAGGCCGCATCAGGAAGCTCATCATTAAGGACTGCACTCCTGATGACGCTAAAATGTACACATGTGATGCCAAGGAGTTTAAGACCTCCGCCTTCCTCAGTGTGGAACGTAAGAGACATTTTTTTTACCACACAGAAGCACCAAATCACCTTTTATTGTAGGTATATCAACACACATGGCATTATATTTTCTTATCATTTCCAGCACCCCATGTTGAGTTTACCAAGCCTCTTCATGATGTTGAGGTTAAGGAGAAGGAAATTGCCAGATTTGAGTGTGAAGTGTCACGCGAGAATGCCAAGGTTAGTTTGAACATGTGAAATTATTTCATGTTATAGACCATTTCAGGTTTTATTTCCATAGCTGGACAGAACAATGCTTGAACATTCTATCTTGGTCCCCAACTACTTCCTGTTAGATTAACACAGCATATGGAATGTTAAACAGGAAGTTCTGGGGGACCAGCTATGGAACTAGAACCTGAAACGGTCTATACATTTGAGCATATCCACACATACAGTATATTTCCACCACCCTTTTTCTCACCCTTTTCTTGGTTTCAGGTGCGTTGGTTCAAAGATGGCAGTGAGATCAGGAAGGGCAAGAAGTATGAGATCATTGCTAAGGGAGTACAGCGCATTCTTGTGATCCACAAATCAGTGTTTGATGATGAAGCTGAATATGAATGTGATGCAAGGACCGCAAAATCTTCTGGCATGCTGACTGTTGTTGGTGAGTTGTCATTTCTCTTCATCTCTTGTATTTACTTAAATAAATCACTACTGAGTTATTAACTAATTATGATTGTGTGCCTACTCTACAGAGGAGGAGGCCAGGTTCACAAAGAATCTGTCCAACGTAGAAGGAACTGAAACAGACAGTGTGAAAATGATCTGTGAAGTATCCAAGGCCAGTGCAGAGGTTGTCTGGTACAAAGGTGACGAAGAGCTGCCCGAGGGTGGTAGATACGAGCAGGTACAAGATGGCCGTAAGAGGATCCTCATTATTAATGATCTGCGCATGGATGATGCTGGAGAGTACAACTGCAGACTGCCTAATACCAAAACATCAGCCAGTTTGAGACTCAATGGTAAAATATTTAACACTGTCTACTGCTGTACAGCTCTAAATATACTAGGCTATACCCTTGATTGTATTTATTACTGCTGTTCATTTGTTAAAATGTCTTTCTTGTGTCCCAGAACTGGCTGCTGAGTTTATCTCCAGGCCAAAGCCCCAAGAAGTGGTTGAGGGTGAAAAGGCAGAGTTTGTGTGCTCAGTCTCCAAAGACACTTATGAGGTCAAATGGTTTAGAGGTGACAAGGAACTTCAGTCTGGAGATAAGTATGACATTGTCTGCGATGGCACAAGAAGACTTCTTGTTATCAAGCAGTGTGAGCGTCAGGATGAGGGAGGCTACACTGCTTTTATTGGTACTGTCAAGGCATCAGCTGACCTGACTGTTATTGGTAAGCATCTACCCATGAAACCGCCACTGTCCAAAAAGAACCAAAAAGAAATGGTGTCACTTTTTTAACATTTCTTATCTCTTTTCAGAAAAACTCAGGATCATCACACCTCTCAGGGATACACCAATGAAGGAGGGAATGGAAATTTCTCTTAACTGTGAGGTCAACTCTGAGGGAGCCAAAGCGAAATGGCTGAAGAATAATGAGACCATCTTTGAAAGTGGCAAATTCATCATGACTTCTAGGGACACCGTTTTCTCCCTGAGAATCAAGAATGCAGAAAAGTCAGATGAAGCTGAGTACACCATCACACTGACAAACCAACGTGGTGAACATGCCACCAGCTCTTGCAAAGTCTCTGTAGAAGGTAAGCATAAGCATAAGAAACAAGATGTAGATATTTCATATATAGCAGTAAACAGACACATTTCTGCATTTCTGTTTTGAAAACCTTTTGTTCATTTTTATTTGCAGAGGAGCAGCTCAAGATTGTTGAGCCTCTTGAGGACTGTGAAACACAGGAGAAAAAGACCATCACCTTCACATGCAAGGTGAACAGACCAAATGTGACTGTGAAATGGATGAAGGGTGGCCAGGAAATCACCCTCAGCAAGCGCATCCTGTACAGGGTTGACAACAAGAAGCACACATTGACCATCAAAGACTGCATAATGGAGGATGAGGGTGAATACACAGTCATGGCTGGATCTGACAAGTCAGCAGCTGAGCTGATCATTAGCGAAGCACCCACTGACTTCACTGGACAACTTAAGGACCAGACCGTCACTGAGTTTGAGGAGGCTGAGTTCTGCTGCAAGTTGTCCAAGGAGAAGGCTAGCGTCAAGTGGTATAGAGATGGAAGAGAGATCCGGGAGGGACCAAGGTGATGAAACTGATGTGTTAACTCATAACTGAGTTCATGCAAGAAGGGAAGTACCATTTACAGAGATACTCATTCCACTATCTTTGTTTTAGATACAAATTTGAGAGGGACGGAAAGAAGTGCATTCTTTACATCAAGAACTGCAGACCCGATGATGAGTGTGAATATGCATGTGGTGTGGAGGACAGAAGAACCAGGGCAAGACTCTTTGTTGAAGGTAGGAAAAGTCCATTTTAAACATATTCTTCACATTGTCCTCCTCTGAATATGTTGTCAAGCTCACAGCAATTGTTGTTTGACTCCTTAACAGAGACTCCTGTGGAGATTGTTAGACCTCCTGCTGATGTGTTTGAGCCTCCAGGCTCAGATATTGTATTTGAGGCTGAGCTGAACAAAGACCGGGTGGAGGTCAAATGGATGAGAAACAACATGATCATTGTCCAGGGTGACAAGTACCAGATGTTGAGCGAGGGCAAAATTCACCGACTCCAAGTCTGTGAGATCAGACCTCGTGACCAGGGAGAGTACAGAATTGTTGCCAAAGACAAGGATGCGAGAGCCAAGCTTGAGCTGGCAGGTGTGTAGTTGTATATTTATTTGGTTTCTTCCAATGGTTGAATTTACATGCTATTTGAGTGCATTGTGCACATGTAATATGCTAATATTGTACAGTATGTAGCTAAAGAAGTCATGCGTAATGAATGTTACATGCACCTCACAAATGTGTTTGTGATTTGACTTCCACAGCTGTGCCAAAGATCAAGACCACTGACCAGAACCTGGTGACAGATGCTGGAAAGCCTTTTGTCATGTCTGTTCCTTATAATGCTTACCCCCGTGCTGAAGCAGAGTGGTTCTTCAATGACTCTAGCTTGCCATTCCAAAATGTTGATACCTCTGCAGAGAGAACAGACTTCAGACTGAAAGACCCCAAGAAGTCAGATCAGGGCCGTTACAAGGTTGTGATCAAGAACAAACATGGAAAGGGAGAGGCCTTCATCAATCTTGATGTCATTGGTGAGTCTCATCTGCAGCATTTGACTGAGCTCGATTCCTCCCCTGTCAGCTGAGATCATGTTCTTTAATGCTACATGCCCAATAAAATGTACCCATTTTAATGACATAATTTTTTCCAGATGTGCCTGGGCCTGTCAAAAACCTGCAAGTTGTTGACACCTCTGATGGCGAGGTCAGCCTTGCTTGGGAAGAGCCAGAGAACGATGGCGGCAGCAAGATCATCGCTTATGTTGTGGAGAGACGTGATGTCAAACGCAAGACATGGACTTTGGCTACTGACCGTGCTGACATTCCAGAGTACTGTGTTGGTGGACTGAATAGGGATAACTTCTATCTGTTCCGCGTCTGTGCTCGCAACAGAGTTGGAAATGGAGAAACTGTTGTCACTGATAAACCTGTTCAGGCCAAGAACATGTTTGGTATGATACTATTTCAATGGTAGAAATCCGAGTGTAATACACTGTATATGTTGGGGGGGAAAGGATGTTAATTATCTTTAATTGTTGTGTTTCAGATGTTCCTGATGCTCCTCAGAATGTTATGGTTGGAGTTGTCAATAGGTATGGTGCCACCGTCTCCTGGGAACCTCCACTTTCTGATGGAGGATCTGAGATCACCAACTACGTCATTGAGCTCCGTGACAGGACCTCTGTGAAGTGGGAAGCAGCTATGGTGACCAAGGCTTCAGATCGCACTGCAACACTGACTGATGTTGTGGAGAATAAGGAGTACATCTTCCGTGTCAGAGCAGAGAACAAGGCTGGTGTCGGCCAGCCAAGCGCTGCTACTGATCCAGTGAAGATCATGGATCCTATTGGTTAGCACAGTTCACATTTAATGTAGCATTCCCATTTCTGTTAGGGTTTTCTGCAGGTGCTTTCCTGTTAAATTACCACATTAACTCTTAAAGGTCTGACGTAATGTGTGCAATGTACCAAATATCACATGTACTGTAGCATTTTGTAAGATACTCATCCCTGTTTACACATGGTATTACAATATGAGATATTATGTTGATATGCATACTTCTCATTGTAGAGAGACCAAGTCCACCACTGAACTTCAACTACTCACATCAAACAAGGAACTCTGTGCAGCTTGAATGGGAGACCCCCATGAGCAATGGAGGCAGTATGATCACAGGCTATATCATTGAGAAGAGTGAGGAGGGATCAGACAAATGGCTGAGATGCAATGCTAGACTCTGCCCAGACCTTTGCTACAAGGTATGCATGGAACTCACGGTTTGGTGATTTCATATTTTAAGGTACGCAAGTTTTTATTAAAAGGTTTTTGTTAAAAGATCAAAGTAAATGTTTATTTTATCTGTTTTCTGTGTAGGTGTCTGGACTGAAGTTTGGACAAAAGTATCTGTATAGAGTAAGTGCAGAAAATGCTGCTGGAGTTTCTGATCCAGCTGAAACACTTGGACCCCTCATGGCAGATGACCCACATGGTGAGACTTGCACCATTTGTGAAACATCATCATGTGGCATTTGGCATGGGAATGCTCAGTAACACATTTCTTTCATTTCAGTTGCTCCAACAATGGACCTCAGTGGATTCAGAGATGGCCTTGAGGTTATGGTTCCTCAAGCTCTGACCATCCGTGTCCCCATCACTGGTTACCCAACACCTAAACCAAAATGGAGCTTTGGAGATAAGGAGCTAAGTCCTCAAGATGAGCGTGTGACCATGACAACCAAGCAGAACTACACCGAGCTGGTTATTACCCCAAGTGTGCGTCCAGACAAAGGAACATACACTCTTCACCTGGAGAATGATGTCACCTCTGTCACTGGAGAGATTGATGTCAATGTCATTGGTATGTTACTTGTGTCTTTAATCAAATATATGACTTTTTGTAGTAGTAGTATTTTAACATTTTGTATGGTATGCATGCATTTCATCCTGTCCTTTCTCTCAACCCTGCAGCGTCTCCAAGTGCACCCAGGGACTTCAAGGTCCCTGAGGTCACCAGACATCATGTACACCTCTCATGGGAGGCTCCAGAGCATGATGGAGGCAGTCCTGTCATTGGCTACCAGATTGAGAAGCGTGAAGTGTCCAGAAAGACTTGGGTCAAGGTGAGTTTCCCTGCTTTTTTGAACATCGAACGAAAAAAATGCTGTGGGCTTGTACTAAACGAATGCTTCTGGTGTCCAACTTTGAATAATTGAATTGAATTGAATTGAATTGAATTGAAATTTCTTTGTATAGGTCATTACAGGCGTGCAGGACCTGGAGTACACCGTTACTGATGTCATTGAGGGCAAAGAGTATTTGTTCAGTGTTACCGCTTGCAACAAAGTTGGCCCTGGTGAACCTGCCTACATCGATGAGCCTGTCAATGTTTCCTCTCCAGCAAGTATGTACATTTTTATCATTCAGTTTCTCCATGACATTTCTTTTCAATTTTTGAAAGTTTTTTTCTTAAGGAAGATGAGCCTTAACTTTTCATTTTTTTGAATTACAGCTGTTCCTGATCCACCTGAGAACCTTAAATGGAGGGACAAGAGTGCCAAGGGCATCTTCCTTCAATGGGAGCCTCCTAGGTATGATGGTGGTGCACACATCAAGGGCTACATCGTGGATAAATGCCAGCGTGGAACTGACAAGTGGGAGGCCTGTGGAGACCCAGTGCCTGAGCTGAAGTGAGTTGGGAAACAGCACCATATTGCATGCTCTTGGGATACATTTAAATCATTTGCATGGTTGGGTTGCATTTTCATTTGTCCTTGTATTATAATTTCTGCTTAGATACCAAGTAACTGGCCTCACTGAAGGACAGTGGTATGCTTACCGTGTGAGGGCGGTGAACAGGCTTGGAGCCAGCAGACCTTGCCGTGCAACAGATGAAATCCAGGCTATTGATCCTAAGGGTATTGTTTCCTTCACATATTGCTAACTGTCCCAAACAATAGTTTGTGCATTTTCATTGTGTCATGTGAGGAATCACCAAGGTGATTAATTTCCCTGTTTGACTTAACAGAACCTCCAGAGATTCAGCTGGATGTCAAGCTTCTTGCTGGTTTGACTGCCAAGGCTGGATCAAAGATTGAACTCCCAGCTGATGTTCTTGGCAAGCCTGACCCTAAGGTCAAATGGACCAAAGCTGACCTTGTTTTGAAACCAGACGACAGGACCACAATTGACACCAAGCCTGGTCATTCCACACTGGGCATAGCTAAGACAACCAGAACTGACACAGCTACCTACATTATTGAGGCTGTGAACTCCAGTGGCCGTGCAACTGCAACAGTTGATGTCAATATTCTTGGTTCGTGTTTCCTTTAAGGCTGTCTTGTAGTGCTTTATTTATACTTATAACTCTGTAAATACAGAAGTGATTTAGACTGAATATGTTATTAAAATGTATCCTTCTTTACACAGACAAACCTGGTCCACCTGCTGCTTTTGATATCTCTGACATCACCAATCACTCCTGCTCACTGGCCTGGAACCCACCTAGGGATGATGGTGGCTCTCCTGTCACCAACTACATTTTAGAAATGAGACCCAGTGATAAGGAGGAGTGGGTGAAACTCTCTGCCACTATCAAAGCAACCACTTTCTCTGCTCAGAAACTGGTGTCCTTGAAGGAGTATGTCTTTAGAGTGTCTGCTGAGAATCAGTACGGCATTGGTCCTCCTGCAGAACATGTGCCTATTGTGGCCAAATATGCATTCGGTAAACAGTGATATTCAACATTTTCAATAATGTTTTTGTATCTCTGTGTAAGTTTAAATGTGATTGGTGAGTTACACGACAATCCATTTTGTTCCTCTGTTTAGATCCTCCTGGTCCACCCACTAGAGTTACACCTTCTGATATTGCAAGGGATGCCGTGACTCTGACATGGTATGAGCCTGATGAGGATGGTGGCAGTCCCATAACTGGATATTGGATTGAGAAGTTTGATCCAGAGACTGACAAATGGATCAGATGCAACAAGTTGCCAATCAAGGACACAACATTTAGGTAGGAATTTTGGAAAATCAAGACCACTTACTTAACTCTTAAACCATTCAACGTTACATTTTGTGCCCAACAATGATTTATGTGTTAAAGCATAAGTGCCGTTTTCACAATTTGAACCTTATCAAACCCTATCCTTTAAAGGAACACACCACCGATTTTTGATATTTATGTATTTGCATTGTGCCCAAGTATTATTCAAGAAAACGCA
>JASCQY010000071.1:8440196-8518212 GCA_030264315.1 Sardinella tawilis | reverse complement strand
TTTGATGATGTTTTGTTTGGTACCATAGACTTGCATTGGTATGTTAAATAAGCTTACACTGTCAAACTAGGCATTGCGGACACATAGAGAAAAAAATGGTGTTTTCATGTTCAACTAGGGGTTGACTACAGATAAGCAATTTCCTGAAATTAGGTGGTGTATCCCTTTAAATGTCTTGATGCCAATTTCAGAGTGAAAGGACTGCCAACTAAGAAGAAGTACAGATTCCGTGTCCTGGCTGAGAATCTTGCCGGACCAGGAAAACCTAGTGCTGAGACTGATCCAGTTCTGATTAAGGATCCAATTGGTAAGTTGCCTTTTGGGAAAAAATCCCCACCCAGAAAAGACCCAAAGTTTTAATTGTGCAACATTTAAAATATATTTGAAATTGTCATTTATTGTGCCTCCTTTACCTCTCTAGATCCACCATGGGCACCTGGCAAACCTGTCATCAGAGACATTGGCAAGACCTTTGCATCTCTTCAGTGGACAAGGCCTGAGCATGATGGCGGTGCTAAAATTGAGGGTTACATCATTGAGTTCCTTAAGAGTGGAACTGAGACATGGGTCCGTGCAGCCGAAGATATTCCCACGACTGAACACTGCTTGAAAGGACTCATGGAGAAACAGGAATACTCCTTCAGAATAAAGGCTGTTAATGTTGCTGGTGAGAGTGAACCCAGCGAGCCAAGCGATCCAATTGTCTGCAAGGAGAGACTCTGTAAGTGAACTTGGATCATTGTGCAAGATATCATGTTATTGTGTATTAATACTGCTTTGAAGAAAGTAATTAATATTTTGTTCAAATATTAGATCCTCCATCACCCCCACGTTGGATTGAGGTGACGAACATCACTAAGCTCGACGCCGCCCTGAAGTGGACTGAACCGGAGTCAGATGGTGGCTCTCCAATCACCAACTATGTTGTGGAGAAGAGAGATGTCAGGCGTAAGGCCTGGCAGACGGTAGACACCACTGTGAAGGATTGCAAGTACACCGTCACACCTTTGAACGAAGGATCTTTGTATGTGTTCCGTGTGGCAGCAGAGAATGCTGTGGGCCAGAGTGATTTCTGTGAATTGGAGGACTCTGTGCTGGCCAAGGATACCTTCAGTAAGACATTTGTTTTTGTCATTGAAGATGGCATGCATTGAAATTGAAAGTCCTGCCTTGCTAAAACATGGACATCCTTGTAAGAAATATTAATGCATTTTTTCAGCTACTCCTGGACCTCCATATGCCTTGACTGCAGTTGAAGTGTCAAAGAGATATGTTGACCTGAAATGGGAGCCTCCCAATACCGATGGTGGAAGACCAATTACAAAGTGAGAATATATTTCAGTATACGCATGCTTTACATTTTAACTTTACTTTCAATTCTTCCTGAGGATAATATTGTGAGATACTAAATCTATATATCTGTTTTTGCAGATATGTCATTGAGAAGAAAGAGAAAGTGGGAACACGCTGGGTGAAGTCTGGAAAAACATCAGGACCAGAATTGAAGTACAGGGTGACTGATGTTGATGAAGGAACTGAGGTTCAGTTCCAAGTTCGTGCTGAGAACGAGGCGGGTGTCGGCCACCCAAGTGAACCAACTGAGTTCATGACAATCGAGGACCCAACAAGTATGTTTCTCAATATTGTGTTAATACAACCATAATTATACAATAATCATACGATGACACAATGACAAAAATCATTAATGCACTATTGTTTTAGGTCCACCATCACCTCCAATTGAGGTCAAGATTGTTGATGCAAGCAGAGAACATATTAATATCACTTGGAACCCACCAGAGAAGAACGGAGGAAGCCCTGTCACTGGTTACCATGTTGAGATTGCTGAGGCTGATACTGAGAAATGGATGAGAATCAATTCTCGTCCAGTCAAGGAGCTGAAATTCATGGCAGAGGAAGGCATTGTTCCAGAAAAGCAATACTATCTCAGAGTCCGCGCTATAAATGCTATTGGTGTCAGCGATCCCTCTGAGGTTTCTGACAAGGTCTTTGCCAAGGATCCTGATTGTAAGTAATCATTTCAATAAATACATTTTATTTTCCATGATCATGGGCATTATATCAGATCGTTTATGCTTTTTTCTTATGAAGGCGCCCCAACAATGGAAGTTGAGACCGAAGAAATTGTTATTGTTGAGGGAGAGAGAATGCATCTGAAGCTTCCATATTTAGCTATCCCAAAACCAACCATGGTTTGGAAGAAGGGGGACACTGAGCTAAAGACAGATGACAGGATTACCATGTCATGTGAGCTGAAGACTGTGCATTTGGAGATGCCCAAGTGTAAGCATGATGATGCCGGAGTGTACACAGTCACCCTGGAAAATCCACTTGGCTCTGTCACTGGCACTGTCACTGTTAAAGTCATCGGTAAGTCCTTGTCTAGAATTAAATATAGTGAAATGCAGTTTTTACAAAATGCATGTATTGAAATAACGTTATTTTTGTAAATGCACAGGTCTGCCTGGAGAGTGTAGGAATGTTGATGCCTGTGAAATCACTAAAAACTCTTGCAAAATCACATGGGAGCCTCCAGAGAATGATGGTGGAACCCCCATCATCCACTACGTCCTTGAGAAAAGAGAGGCCTCAAAGAAGACATTCATGCCTGTGATGTTTGGGGAAAATGTTGTTGAATACAAAGTCAAAGATCTTTTCGTGAATGCAGAGTATTTCTTCCGTATCAAGGCTGTCAACAGGGTTGGCGCTGGAGAGTATGTTGAACTCCGCAATCCGGTTATCACTCAGGAGCAGAAGCGTAAGTCTAGCTTAAAATAAAAAGCTTACCATACATACATACTTTTATTTACCCACAGATGATACTGTTCAAATGTATTTATGTTAACAAGGATTTCCTTCAATATTACAGAGCGTCCAGACCCACCAGTTGATGTCCAGGCCACCAATCCTACCTCTCAGTCCATCACAGTTACTTGGAAGGCACCAGAGTACGATGGTGGCCTGCCAATCAAGGGCTACCTGCTGGAGAAGATTGAAAAAGATGGTGACAGGTTTGAGCCATGCTTTGATTCTTTGGAGCCAGGCTTCTCATACACCGTCAAAGGCCTGACTGAGGGCAAGGAATATCAGTTCCGTGTCCGTGCTGAGAATGCTGCTGGTGTCAGCGAGCCATCTCGCAGCACACCTCTGACCAAGGCAGCTGATCCTGTTGGTAAGATATGCCATGGATATCTTAAAGCATGCAATATTTATTTATTTATTTATAGGGTTAGGGTTTGGGTTATATTTCATATATATTTTTCATATATTTTCAATTGTATTAGTGATTTTTTGTAAGTAAATTCATGTTAATTAAGTGACATTTTGTCATTTCAGATCCTCCCAAAGTAACCCTGCATCCACGTGTCCAGTATGGCCTGGCTATCAGGAAGAGTGATGAGATTAGGTTGGATGCTTTCATCTCTGGTTCGCCATACCCAACTGTGACATGGCTTAGAAATGATGAGTCTGTCAAACAAATAGCCACCAAAAAGAAGGTGGAGATCCCCATCTTTAAGAAGAAGAAGAAGAAGGGCAAGGAGCCTGAGCCAGAGCCAGAAGAATTCCATCCTCCTTTGACTGAGCGTTTGTCTTTTGACCAGAGCAAGAGAGGTGAGACCGCTCTGATGGTTCGTGACTCCATTCGTGGGGATCACGGCAAGTACACCATAGTGGTTGAGAATCCCCATGGCCGTGCTACTGCATCTTGTGAAGTCAATGTCCAAGGTAAGTCAGCTACACAGACAAAGCATATCCATAACAATGCTTCCTTTTTTTAAATAATGTAGAAATTTAACCTGTTTTTTTCTTATTGTGTTACCTGCAGATAAACCTGGAAGGCCAGTGAACTTTGAATTTGAAGAAATCAGGAACACTTCAGTTACATGCAAGTGGGAACCACCTCTGGATGATGGTGGCAGTGAAATCCTGAACTACATTGTTGAGAAGAAAGACAACAAGAATGAGGAGATTGGCTGGGTCACTGTCAGTTCAACATGTAAGACTTGCAGTTGCCCTGTGACCAAACTCATTGAAGGAAAGGAATACATTTTCCGTATTACAGCAGAGAACAAGTTTGGATGTGGACCTCCATACATTTCAGAGCCACTCATTGCCAAGAACCAGTTTGGTAAGAAATGTTTTATGTATATATTTTTTATTTGATTTGTCTTTTTTTTTTTTATTGAATGACAAACTGTGTTATTTTGGCTTTGGTAAACAGATCCACCTGATGCACCCAACATGCCAAGAATTGGAGAAGTTACAGCAAACAGTGTAGCTCTCTCATGGCATGAGCCCAAAGACAATGGAAGCCCCATCCTGGGCTACTGGGTTGAGAGGCGTGAGATTAATGGCAAATACTGGACCAGAGTCAACCGCAACCTTCTCAATTCACTTTCAATTAAGGCAGAGGGACTCATGGAAGGCCTCACATACATTTTCAGAGTTTGTGCTGAGAATCTTGCTGGCCCTGGCGAGTTCAGTCCCCAGACTGATCCTCAGACTGCTATGGACGCAATTTGTAAGTTTCAAATATCCTTGGTCATAAATTTATATATACTACTTCATAAATGTTTCTTTAACCATTTTTTTCTGCATAGAAATAGTTTTTAATATTTAATATTTGTTTTCAGTGCCTCCTGGGCCACCAGTTCCGAGAATTGTTGACACCAGCAACACAACTGTTGACATTGCTTGGAAGCCTCCTCTGTACAATGGTGGTGGAGACATCCTTGGTTACCACGTGGAGCGTTGTCTGGTTGGTGAGAAGGACTGGGTCCGCTGCACAGAGTTCAGGTGCAAAGAGTGCAAGTACACGCTGACAGGACTGACAGAAGGCTCCGATATCATCATCCGCGTTTTTGCTGTCAATGACGCAGGCCATGGCCCCCCTGGAGTTACTGAACAAGTCCAAGTGAAAGAGCCTGAAGGTAACCCTTCAAAAATATCTATTATTCTACTACTGTATATAAATAGAGCGTTGTTGTTGATGATGATGATCATATCACTAGAATTAATTAATTTTTGGTTAATGATTTTTCATGTAGACATTTGGTAAAAGTTTTCCCCTACAAGACACTAAACAATGTTTTTAATGTTACAGAGGCCCCAGTGGTGGAATTAGACGTCTCTGTACGAAATGGAGTCATTATCAAGGCTGGCGAGAGCCTGAAGCTGCCTGCCTTCATTGCTGGTAGACCACAGCCTGAGGTTGCATGGACAAAGGATGATGCTGAACCTGACAAGGAGCGTGTTGTTATTGACACTGCTGGGAAGAGCAGTGTTCTCTTCATCAAGCATGCTGTGAGAACTGACTTTGGCACTTGGAAGATCACTGGAAAGAACCCTAGTGGAACCAAGTCTGCATCTGTCAAAGTGGATGTAATGGGTATGTTGTTTTTTTCTGTTGATTACTATTGCGACATTGCACTTTCAATTTTTTGTGAGTTTATATATTCTTCATTTTATTATTTTATCTTTGATAACCCAGATGTTCCTGGACCTGTGGTTGACCTTAAGACCACCCAAGTGAACAAGAGGATTATATCTCTAGCATGGTCTGATCCACTTGACAATGGTGGAAGTGATATCATGGGCTATGTCGTGGAACGAAAGGATGCAAATATGCATATCTACAGACAGCCCTTGGAGACTGCTGCCTGCAAATGTGACATTGTTGGCCTTCTTTCTGGAGAGGAATACAAGTTCCGCGTTGTGGCGAGAAACAAATTTGGCCTTGGTGCACCAGTTGAACTTGGCCCAGTTCTTGCTGCCGATCCATTAGGTGAGGATGACTGATATTTGTTTTCAGACCTTTTCAGACATCCTTAACACTTTTACTCTTATGGCGAGATAATTGAGTTATCATGACTGTCTTTGATGTCCCAGGTGTGCCTACTGCTCCAGAGAAGCTACAGTGCATTGACAGAAGCAAGACCACAGTGACTCTCACATGGCAACCTCCTCGAAGTGATGGAGGCAGTCCTATCCGTGGCTATTATGTTGAGAAGATGAGACAGGACTCAGATGAATTCGACCCTGCCAATCGTCAGATCTGCAAAGACTGTACTTTGACAGTAGAGAACCTATCTGAGAATATGAGTTATCAATTCCGAGTCAAAGCAGTTAATGAAGTTGGAGACGGAGAACCCTCAAAACCCATCACTGTTGTCATTATGGATGATCAAAGTATGTTCACCTAGCAATGGACTTGCACATATATATTTTGCATGTGCTTTCATGAGGTTTTAAAAACATTTAGAATGGACAGCTTAATAAGAATTTAGTTAAAAAACATAACAGGTGTGCTATAATGCCATAACTCTTTTTTTCTCTTTCCCTCTAGTTCCTCCAACTGTGTCATGGCTTAAGCATTTCAAGAGAGATTCAATTATTGTCAGGGTTGGTGCAGCCATTGACATCCCAGCCGAGATTGTAGGTCTGCCACTACCAACCTTTGAGTGGTCTAAGGATGGAGTTGTGATCGACAAGCCCCCTGAGACAATGACTCTTGAAACTGAAGAGGTTAACAGAACAACAATTCGCACCAAGATCGCTGTCCCTGAGACCGTCAGACAAGACACTGGTGTATATACACTCACAGCCAAGAACATCTATGGCAAAGCTGAACCCAAAGTCAAAGTGGAAATCTTGGGTATGAATAAGCAACAAAGTTTGTTTCCGGTGACATTTTATATGTAAAGATACTTGGATTCCTCATTTTCTTTCAATTTTTCTACAGATCGCCCTTCACCGCCAAGAGATATTGTGGTCTCTGATATAAAATCAGATTCCTGCTACCTTACCTGGAGTGCTCCAGATGACAATGGTGGAAGTGAAATTATGAACTACATCATTGAAAGGAGAGATGCCAGCAAGAAGAAGTCTGACTGGGAGCAGCTGAGTTGCTGTGTTGTTGACAGGCGATACGCAGTTAGTTTTAAACACATTCTGCTACTATTTATATTTTTACATGAAAGATAGTTGTAACTTTGTAAACAATCTTTTTAACCCCATGTATTTTTCCCTTCAAGGTGTATAAGATGGATCCATATGGTACCTACCAGTTCAGAATCATGGCTGAGAATAAGTTTGGAATCAGTGATGGATGCGAGTCGGATAAGGTTGTCCTTCAGGATCCATTTGGTCTTCCTGGACCCCCCAGGAATCCCAAAATCGTGGCTTGGACCAGCAGTTCCATGGTTGTCACCTGGGAGCCTCCCCTGAACAATGGTGGATCTATGATTCAGGGTTACTGGTTAGAGAAGAGAGAGAGAGGGGCTGTGTACTGGGGCCGTGTTAACAGAGCTCCAGTCACAAAGCCTGCTGTTAAGGGACTCGAGTACAAAGTTCTCCGTCTTATTGAGGGTTCAGAGTACCAGTTCCGTGTGATGGCTGTCAATGCTGCAGGAATTGGACCCCCCAGTGAGGCAACTGAGTGCCGCACTGCCATAGATGCAAAGAGTAAGTAGAACTTTTCGTACATACTGGTATTAGACAATACAGTGTACTTGTTAAATCTCATCAAATTATGTACAGAAAAGACAAAGAATATACAATACAGAATGTATAAAAGATTACGCAAAATGTAAGATATTTCAGAAGAGCAAGAGTTTTGGTGGTCAATTATTTGTATGTAGTTACTTTGGTGGTATTACTTTGTACAGTATGTAGTTGATATAAATATGTTTTGGTGAAATACAAACTCTTATTTATCTTACAGACCCACCTGGTGCACCATCAAATCCAGAGATTGCAGACAAAACAAAGAACAGTGTCACTCTTAACTGGAACCCACCAGAGAAAGATGGTGGAAGTCCCATCAAAGGCTACATTGTTGAGTACCAGGAGGAGGGTGACCTGGAATGGAAGAGAGCCAATCAGCCAGATAAGCTGATACCAACTACTACATTCACAGTTCCTGATCTGAGAGAGAACAGGAAGTGCCGGTTCAGAGTCATTGCAGTGAATGCTGCAGGTGAATCTGACCCAAGCGGAAGAAGTGCTGATACCATGGTTCAGGATGTCCTTGGTAAGACTTTTGATAAGATTCTATTAATATAGAGACAGCACTGATAAAATGCGTGTACATTCAACTAATGATACATTTTTGGTTCTCCAGTGGAGCCTACAATAACTGTGGATGTCGATGCACACGAACTTGTGTCCATGCGTGCTGGTGCACCCATCAAAATTCCAGCCACCATCACTGGACGCCCTATGCCTAAGTTCTCATGGAACTTTGACGGTACAGCTGAG
Source organism: Sardinella tawilis (assembly GCA_030264315.1). Taxonomy (NCBI): domain Eukaryota; kingdom Metazoa; phylum Chordata; class Actinopteri; order Clupeiformes; family Clupeidae; genus Sardinella; species Sardinella tawilis. The sequence continues at coordinate 8,509,932 of JASCQY010000071.1, read as the reverse complement.
ACTGAGAAGAAAAATGAAGTCCATACTCTTCCAGTGGATGTTGAGGTAAAGAGACTTCTTTTAACCAACTAGTCTACAATATAACATCAGCTCGTAACATCATTACATCTTGAAAAATATGATTTATCAATATTTACAGGTGCAAGACACTGAGACAACGTCAGTTATCACAATTCCTGAGAGTAAACAGGCACATACAGGACGGTACATCATTTCAGCTGAGAATGCAGCTGGGCATAAGAATGTTAAGGTCCGGGTGGCCGTTCTTGGTAAGTTCAATATATTTTTACATAGATATTTCCATATTTTTTTTGTTATTTCAGATGTGTGACAGATCTTTATTATTTTTTTATCTTTGTGCAGATCTGCCAGGCAAAATCAGAGACCTCAAAGTCAGTGATGTCACTCGTGGCACATGTAGACTGTCTTGGAAACCACCAGAAAATGATGGTGGAGACAGAATTAAGAGCTACTTCATTGAAAAGAAAACTGTTGAGGGTAAAGCCTGGACTAAGGTGAACCCAGCGTGTGCCAGTCTGTCTACTGTTGTCCCAGATCTCAGTGTTGGACAGGACTACCTGTTCAGAATTCGTGCTGAGAATAGCATTGGACTTGGACCATACTTTGTTACCATTCAGAGAACCACAGCCAGAGATCCAATTCGTAAGTAAAACACTTGACAGACTAATTGTGTCATTAAGTATAGAAAAGGCATGTTTTTCCAAATTTGATAGTGAAAATTTTCCGTCTTTCTTATAGATCCTCCTGATCCTCCAACAAGAGTTAAAATTAGAGACGTTCACAAGGGTACTGTCACACTGACTTGGAAGCCACCAAGAAATGATGGAGGCGCCCCTGTGACTCACTACAGTGTTGAAAGGCTGTGGTGGGACACATGTGAAGACCAGAAAGAAGCCTGGAGACAGGTTAACAGGCGTGACATTGAAGACCTTACCTTCAAGGTTGAGGATCTTGTAGAGGGTGGAGAGTATGAATTCCGTGTCAAGGCCCACAATGAAGCTGGAGCAAGCAGACCATCTTCCACCGCTGGGCCTATCATTGTTAAAGACCAGACAAGTTTGTATATGGCAGCTTTATATACTTTTTACTCTGTGTGAAATGACTTCAAATTGGTACTATTGCTTTGTCTTTATACGTTTTTTTATCATGTATTTCAGAGGCTCCATCCATTATACTTGAGGAATTCCTTGAGGTTGAACAAGGAGCAGACATTAGCATTGTGGCCAAAATCAAAGGATGCCCCTTCCCCACCCTAACCTGGTTTAGGGCTCCGGCTCACAAACCAGATGCCATGGTTGAGGTGCAGTACGACGAGCACATCAATAAGATTGTGTCTGATGATAGCTGCACTCTGCTGATCCAGCAGGGAAAGAGAGAAGACACTGGTCTCTACACAATCACAGCCAGCAATAGTCTGGGCAAAGCCTCCAAAGAGATGAGACTTAATGTCCTAGGTAAATCCATTTGCTACACTGAAATTTAAAATTCACTGTGAGATATGCCACTGTGAGATACACATGCTACTCAAGCTAAAAATGTGTTTGCCAATTTCAGGACGTCCTGGACCACCTTCTGCCCCTATTAAATTTGAGGACATCAAGGCTGAACAGATAACCTTGTCTTGGCTGCCTCCCAAAGATGATGGCGGTTCAAAGATCACCAACTATGTGATTGAAAGACGTGTATCAAACCGCCAATCATGGATCCCTGTGACCAGTGAGCCCAAGGAGCGCATCTGGACTGTGGAAAATCTCATGGAGGGCCATGAGTATATCTTCCGTGTCAGAGCCCAGAACAAATATGGAGTTGGTGACCCACTGGACAGTGAACCAGAACAAGCTAGAAATATTTGCAGTAAGCATAATAAATAATTACAGGCAATTAGCTCTGATTTTCAAAAGGATACATATTCTAGATTTTCCCCTGGTGTTGCTAATAACACTTGTTTTTCTCTCTACAAGCTCCCCCAGGCCAGTGTGAAAAGCCTACTCTCTCAAGTGTCACAATGGATTCAATGACTGTGAACTGGGAGGAGCCAGAGTCAGATGGTGGCTCCCCAATCACAGGCTATTGGCTTGAGCGTAAGGAGACTACCTCCAAGCGATGGGTCAGAGTCACCCGTGACCCCATCAAGCCAATGCCTCTTGGTGTGTCACATACTGTGACTGATCTCATTGAGGGGTCTGAGTACCTCTTCCGTGTGACAGCTATGAATGTGGCTGGAATGGGACCACCAAGTGTGCCTACTGATCCAACCTTTGCCCGGGACCCTATTGGTAAGCGTTTTGCATTAGATAATTATGCATGATTTAAGTCATAAGTCAAGTAAGTCATATCATATAAGTGTCCCAAACTTCATTTCACAGTCTAACAAATCTTTCTTTTTTTTTGTAAACAGCTCCCCCAGGACCTCCTACACCCAAAGTTGTTGACTGGACCAAATCTACTGTTGATCTTGAATGGATTCCACCACTGAAGGATGGTGGATCAAAGCTCCTGGGTTACTATGTTGAGTACAAAGAGGAAGGCACTGAGGCATGGGTCAGAGTAAGTATAAACAGCATAAAAAGATTAAACTAATACTCTTTGCTGTGGCATTGCTTGTTAGTGTATTTAGGACAGAAGCACCCTAAGCCTACGCTGGTCATTCAGTAGAGTATGTTTTTTTTTTATGATGAAGGCCAAAGAAAAAGAAGTCAGAGGAACCAGATTTGTTGTGACGGGACTAAAGGAGAAAGGTCTTTACAAATTTAGAGTTGTGGCATTCAATATTGCTGGACTTGGAGAACCTGGCGAGATTCCTGAGGCCCTTGAAGTCAAGGACAGGACAAGTATGTGCTTGGATTAGCACAGTTCCTTGTGTGCAATAGTAATGATTATAATAATATAGAAATGTATTTTAATAGTCACAATATATCATATCATATCATATATCGTATGAGATCATACATCATATCAATCATATCATATTTCACCTGCATACTGAGTTGCAAAGTCTGACAATATGGTTGATTCATCAGTTGCCCCCAACATCGAGCTGGACCTATCGGTGAAGGAGAGGATGGTTGTTCATGCTGGAGGAGTCATTCGCATTCTAGCTTATGTAACTGGCCAGCCTCCACCTACAGTCACGTGGAACAGAGATGATGCTGCTGTACCAGTAGATGCTGTTGTTGAGACCACTTCCATCAGCTCCTCTCTGGTAATAAAGCCATGCACCAGGAAACACCAAGGCACCTACTCTATTACTGTGAAGAATGATGGTGGAGAGGTGAAGAGAGCCATTGTTGTTGATGTTCTGGGTGAGTAATTAGCAGATTCGCATGTGGGATTATGAATGCAGTAACGAATTAATGTATCTGTGTCCATTATTGACATGAAAGTAGACAAGCTTTTTAGGAACCCATTATTTTTCTCCCTGTTAAGTCTTTATCAGAAATTTATCAGAGATCAGCTGATGATCTTGTACCTTGGTTTGAGTGCTTGTAGTCATATCCTTGACATATTAATGTCAAGTCTTCATAACAATTATACCCTGCCTTGCTCCATTCATCACTGCATGCAGATGTATTTCATAGTCTTTTTTTTATGTCCATAGATGTCCCTGGCCCTGTGGGTATTCCATTCACAGCAGAACACCTCACGAGTGACTCGTGCAAGTTGAACTGGTTCTTCCCAGAGGACGATGGTGGTTCAGCCATCAGCAATTACGTAATTGAGAAACGTGAGGCTGAGCGTAAAGCTTGGACCTCACTCTCTTATAGCCTCTCCAGACACAGTGCTGTGGCTCACAATCTGATTGTTGGGAAGGCCTACTTCTTTAGAGTTGCAGCTGAAAATGCCATTGGACTGGGTCCATTCATCCATACTGCTGCAGAGATTATCATTAAGGATCCAATTAGTAAGTTGAAATACTGAATAATATGTAATGGCTTTTAAATACAAAATTTTACAATGGCTATTCTTTTTTTTTCTGACCATGTCCCCAACTATGTCCAATTTTAACAGCTGTGCCAGATCGTCCAGAGGAACTTCAGCCAACAGCTGTTACTAAAGACCACATCAGTGTCACATGGAAACCACCAAAGAATGACGGTGGTGCTGAGGTCACTTCCTACGTTTTGGAGGCCCGTATGATTGGCAAAGACAAATATGTCAGACTCACCAAAGAGAAACTGATGGATAGGAGGTACACCTATGATGGTCTGCGAGAAGGTGATTCTTATGAATTCCGTGTTAGCGCAGTGAATGAAGTTGGTCAGAGCAAGCCATCCTTCTGCACCAAAGCAATCACATGCAAAGATGAATTAGGTAGGGCTCTTTTATTTTCTGAAACAACCAACTTTCTTTGTTATTCCTTTCATTTCTTTCTTTATTGGTTACTAAATGCCTTTACTAAATGTATGTCATAGGCAGGAATTAAATATAATTTGGGTTTCTTTTCTTCAGAGCCCCCGACCATCGAACTCGATTTCCGTGACAAAGTAATCATTCGCGTTGGTGAGAGCTGTGCACTTCAAGGTCGGTACACTGGAAAGCCTGCTCCCTCTGTCACTTGGGCCAGAGATGATGAGGACTTGAAAGCAGATGAGCATATCAAGTTCAAGAATACATTGACTACCATGTGCCTTGGCCTTATGAAGGCTAAGCGTGAACACAGTGGCAGATACTGTGTGACTGTGGAAAACAGCACTGGGTCCCGCAAAGGCATTTGCAATATCACTGTTGTTGGTAAGTTTTTTTCATTTATCAAATTATTATTGTGTCTTGAATTTAATTACATTGCCCATGTGATTTTTGATCAGTTCTTCAGTTGATTCTTGTTTATCTCTAACCGTAGTCCCCGAAAGGTTTAACCATAAATATGTTTTCCTTTTGCAGACCGTCCATTGCCTCCACAGGGTCCAGTTGTCTTTGAGGAGGTCCACAGAGACCATATGGTCATTTCTTGGAAGCCACCTCTTGATGATGGTGGATCAGAAATTTCCAATTACGTTGTTGAGAAGAGAGACACCAACAGAGACATGTGGACAACTGTCACAGCTGCCACAACAAAGACAACATGCAAAGTGCCCAAACTCCAGGAGGGACGTGAATACATCATGAGAATCTCTGCTGAGAATATGTATGGCATCAGTGACCCACTGGAGTCTGAGGAGATGAGGGCTAAAGATCGTTTCAGTATGTAAAAAATAATATTCAATAGCTATCAAAGAATTTTCAAATTTGAATGAATTATAAAACTTCTGAAAACTCTCGTCACATTTTTAGGAGTACCTGAAGCCCCTGAGGAGCCTACTGTGAGGGAGGTGTACCATGACTCAGCGTTAATCATTTGGAATAGACCACGTGATGGTGGCAAGCCCATCCACAATTATATCCTTGAGAGGAAGGAACCATCTGCAAAGAGATGGAATCGTGCTACAAGGGATCCTATTTATCCAAACACTCAGTACCGTGTGCAGGATCTTGTTGAAGGCTGCCAGTATGAATTCCGTGTTACAGCAGAAAATGAAATTGGTACTGGTGACCCAAGTCCACCTTCGAAGCCAATCCTTGCTAAAGATCCAATTGGTAGGTTAAAGGTTTTTTTTTGTAGTTGTAATATTTATTCTGTCTGCTCTGAAATGTTTCCAATATCAATCAAACTCAATCTTCTCATCTAGTTCTTCCAAGCCCTCCAGTCCTGCCAGAGGCAGTTGATAAGACCAAGGATTCAGTGAGTCTGGTCTGGCGTGTGCCTCGCCATGATGGCAAAGGAAGACTCTTTGGCTACTTGGTTGAGTATCAGAAACCGGGCGCCGTTGAATGGGAGAAGGCTAATGAGACTCCTGAAGAATGCCCGGACACAAAGTTTGTAGTTACCAAACTTGTTGATGGAAACGATTATAGGTTCAGGATCAAGGCTGTGAATGCAGCTGGAGCCTCTGAGCCTGCATATGTCAAGCAAGATATTAAAGTCCATGACAGACTTGGTGAGTTGATCTGTTTTTAAATGTGAGTTCAAGACATTTCAACATTTTTAGATCTCTGCAAATTGCTACAATAAATCTTTAATGTCTGTATTTACAGAGGCTCCCGAGTTGCTTCTGGATGCCAATATGTCTCGTGACCATCTTGCTATGGTGGGAACAGATATTGTGCTTAGTGCTACAATCAAGGGTATGCCTATTCCCACTGTTACATGGAAGAAGAATGGTGAGGAATGTCCCGCTAAGTGCATCATTGGTGTCACTGCAACTGGAAGCAAATTGGAAATTCGCAACTGTGATCGAAGTGACAGTGGCAAATACAGTATAACTGTGGAAAACGCAGCTGGAACAAAGTCCGCCACCTGTTCAGTGCTCACCCTCAGTATGTATAGTGCCAAAAATATATCATTCTATATGCAATATTTGTACTGCACAGTTTTCTGATCGCATTTTGTCTCTCCTAGAAAAACCTGATCCTCCTCGCAATCTGACGATATCTGAGATCACCAGTGAATCTGCCTATCTGTCTTGGAAGGCCCCAGAGGATGATGGTGGAGCTGTGATTTCCCACTATGTTGTTCAAAAGAAAGATGTTGCATCTGACTCGTGGGTGCCAGTCAATGCTTCCTGCAAGAAACTTAGCCTTATGGCACTGTATCTAATGGAAGGAATTCAGTATTTGTTCCGGGTGGCTGCTGAGAATCAGTTTGGCAGAAGTGAATTTATTGCAACGAAACAGCCTATTAAAGCTCTTGATCCTCTTTGTGAGTATAATTCAAAGTCATACATCAATGTGTCACATACTTATTTAATACTTATTTCACAGTTCAATAATGGAATTATCCGTAGCTATGCAAATAATGACTGTTATCATACATTTATTCGCAGATCCACCTGGCCCACCTAAGAATCTGCATCATACTGATGTAGAAAAAACTGAAGTTTGGCTTCAGTGGGAGTGGCCAGAACGCACTGGAGGAAGTGAAATAACTGGATTTATTGTTGAGCACCAAGAGGAGGGAAAGACTGACTGGGTCACCTTCAAAACAGTCAGTGATGCTAAGAGTCATGTGACTGGACTGGAAGAGGGCAAGACCTACAGATTCCGCGTAAAAGCGCAAAATGCCATTGGCATTAGTCGACCTGACACCAGTGTTCCAGTGACTTGCCAGGAAAAGCTTTGTAAGATACATTCTATAGAGTATCAGATTCAATTTATGTCAGTCATTTTTATCATAATACTTGATTAACATCTGACATTATGGTGTTTATGCTTTAACTTTTCAGTGGCACCAACAATTGAGGTTGATGTGAAGCTCATTGAGGGTCTTGTTGTCAAAGCTGGCAGCACACTTGTATTCCCAGCCATTATGAAAGGAATCCCTACTCCAACAGCCAAGTGGACTAGTGATGGCAATGAACTGAAAACTGAAGGCAAATTCAAAGTTGCAACTGAGGGAACATCAACAACCCTTAGCATCAGTGAAAGTGCTCGCACAGACAGTGGAGAGTACATTCTGTCTGTTTCCAACCCAGCAGGTAGCAAATCTGTTGCCGTGCATGCAACTGTGCTTGACGTTCCTGGTCCACCCATTGGTCCTGTTGCCATCCTTGAGGTTACTCCTGATCATATGGTTATCAGCTGGCGTGCACCAAAAGATGATGGCGGTACACCCCTGATGAGCTACGTTGTTGAAAAGAAGGATGTCAAGAAGCCTTGGGAGCCTTGGTCAGTCGTTAGCTCAGGAAGCATGAGTTTGAAAGCCAAAGTTCCTCGTCTGGAGAAGGGCCGTGAATACGTTGTCCGAATTCGTGCTGAGAACAAGATTGGTATTGGTGCTCCACTAGAAAGCCCACCAACTATTGCCAAACACATGTTTGATCCTCCTGGTCAACCAGGCCCACCATCATGTGCTGATATCACTGAAAACGCTGTGACATTGTCATGGGAAGCACCTGAGTCTGACGGTGGCAGCCCAATCAGTGGTTATATTGTAGAACGTAGAGAACTTACAGGCAAATGGATCAGAGTCAACAAGACACCTGTCCTGGACCTTAGGTACAGAGTATCTGGTCTTTTTGAGGGCAACTCCTATGAATTCAGAGTCTTTGCTGAGAACATCGCTGGAGTGAGTGAGCCCTCCCTTCCAAGTGAGCAAATGAAGGCCAAGCGGCCTCTTGGTCGTCCTGGTCCTCCTCAAAGTCCCAAATTGAAAGACTGGAGCAAGTCATATGCTGACCTGGTTTGGACCAAACCGACACGAGATGGAGGCAGCCCAGTTTTGGGATATATTGTTGAGATTCAAAAATCTGGCAGTGCCCAGTGGGACAAGATTAACAAAGATCTCATTCCATTCTGTGCATTCAGAGTAAACGGTCTTATTGAGGGAATGGAGTACAGGTTCCGTATCAGAGCTGCCAACAAGATTGGAGAAGGTGAGCCAAGAGAGCTCACTGAGACTGTACTCGCCAAGGATATCCTTGTGCCTCCTGAGGTAGTTGTTGATGTATCTTGCCGTGACCTTGTGACAGTTAGAGCTGGACAGATTATCAGCCTGGTGACTCGTGTGAAGGGTAGACCTGATCCAGAGATCACCTGGACAAAGGATGCAAGGGCACTTGGCAGAGACAAGCGCACTGAAATTAACACCAGCTACCCCTTGGCTGAACTGGTCATTGAAAATGCAGTCAGAGGAGATTATGGAAAATATGCAATTCTGGCTAAAAATAGCAGTGGCACAGCACAGGCCACTATTATTGTCAATGTGCTTGACATTCCTGGAGCATGCCAGAATTTGAAAACTGCATATGTGACCAGAACCTCCTGTATGGTGTCTTGGGAGAATCCAGAAGACAATGGAGGTACAGAAATTACAAACTACATTATTGAGTGTCGTCAACCAAGTCAGAGGAATTGGACATTGGTTTCAAATGATTGCACAAAGCGTCTTGTCAAGGCTCCTCTTACAGAGAATTGTGAATATTTCTTCAGAGTTAGAGCTGAGAATAAGATTGGCGCCGGACCACCAGTTGAGACAAAAGATCCCATTCTTGCAGTTGATCCTGTTGATAGGCCTGGACCACCTGAAAATCTGCAGATTTCTGAAATTGGTAAAACATTTGTCTTCCTCAAGTGGAAGAAGCCTGAGAATGACGGTGGGAGTCGCAACCTTGCCTATCATGTGGAAAAGAAACCTAAAGAGGCTGAGGACTGGGAGAGAATTCACAGAGGTGCAATTAAAGATACATTCTTCATGGCTGACAGATGTATTGAAAATCAAATCTATCAATTCAGAGTTCAAACAAAGAATGAAGGAGGTGAGAGTGACTGGGTGACAACTGCCGAAACACTTGTTAAAGAAGTTGTTGTGGAACCAAGCCTGAAGCTGAAATTGGAAGGTATCCTTGTGGTTAAAGCAGGCGACACTGTTGCAATTGAAGCCGAAGTCAATGGAACACCAGACCCAGAGATCAAATGGACCAAAGAGGGTTCCACTATTGATTTGCATAGGAGCCCCAGGATTACAATTGAAGGTGGAATTAAATTCTCCAAATTTGTCCTTACAAACTCAAGACGTACAGACACTGGAAAGTTTGTTGTCACTGCTACTAATACTGGTGGAACTGCATCTGCTTCTGCTACATTGAATGTGCTAGACAGACCTGGTCCAATCAGGGACCTGAAAGTATCTGGAATTTCTGTGGACAGATGCACATTATCATGGGAAGTCCCAGAGGATGATGGCGGTTGTGAGATCTACAATTACATCATTGAGAAGTGTGAAACCCAGAGGGGTGTCTGGTCTGTTCATTCATCTGCTGTTATTACCAACTCCGCTAAGGTCACTCGTCTCACTGAAGGAAATGAGTATATTTTCAGAGTTCGAGCAGAAAACAAGATGGGAGCTGGCCCTGCAGTTCAGACAGAGTCCATTGTTGCCAGAACACAGTTCAGTGTACCCGGAGCACCAGATGCACCAGAGGTGACAAAAATTACAAAGAATGAAATGACAGTTGTATGGTGTTCTCCTGATTTTGATGGTGGAAAGCCAATTACTGGATATATTCTTGAGAAGAGGGAACAACACACTGTCCGATGGGCACCTGTTGCAAAAGAACCTGTCTCAGGAACATCAATGACTGTGTCCAATTTGTTGCCCATGCATGAATATCAGTACAGAGTCAAAGCTGTGAATGAAATTGGAATAGGGATTCCAAGCAAGCCTTCCAGATCTCTCATGGCCAGGGATGCTCTTGGTAGGTAAAACTTTAATTCTAAGATGTATTATTAATTCCCGACATGGTGGTATAAGCAAATATTGTACTATTTAATGTTTTGATTTTTCTTTTTAGGTCCACCTGGCCCTGTTGGTAATTTGAAGGTGGCAGATAGCACAACATCATCTATTACACTTGGATGGACCAAGCCCACTGATGATGGTGGTGCACCAATTATTGGATATGTTGTTGAAATGAGGGTCCATGGTTCAGCCAAAAAGGATGAGGGTTGGAAGCGTTGCAATGTTGCTGCCCAGTTGATTGGAACTGAATTCACGGTTTCAAGTCTGGATGAGAAGGTTGCTTACGAATTCCGTGTTTCATGCCAAAACCAGATTGGCTTGGGCCCAGCTACTAAACTTGAGGGAGCTACTTATCCCAGAGAGATTCTTGGTGAGTTAATATTTATTTTCTGATGTTAAAATAAATTTAGAGGTCACCAAAATAGTTCCAGGGTTACATTGTGTTTCAATTTCACAAACAGAAACCCCTGAGATTGATTTGGATGCTGACCTGAAGAAGGGCTTGACTGTCAGAGCTGGATGCCCAATTAGACTGGTGGCTACAGTCAGAGGAAGACCTGCACCTAAGGTCTTGTGGAGAAGAATGGGTATTGACAATGTCGTCAGAAAAGGTCGTGTGGATATCATTGACACAATGACATTCCTTGTAATCTCTGAGACCAATAGAGACGATTCTGGAAAATACACACTGAAAGTAACCAGTGCAGCTGGGGAGAAGGCTGTCTTTGTGAACGTCAAAGTTTTGGGTAAGTTGGTGATGTTACTTTTAGTATAAATTATACATAAATAGTATTTCATCTGTTTCATCTACTTAATTTTGAAATGTACTTCTAATTGTCATACATACTAAAATGTAAAATTCCTGTAAATAGATACCCCTGGACCTGTGTCCAATGTGGAAGCAACTGATATCACCGTTATGTCCTGCAACCTTTCATGGTCTCCCCCCGACAATGATGGTGGCAGCCCAGTGACGCATTACATCATAGAGAAGCGTGAAATTGACAGAAAGACCTGGGCAACAGTCAACAGCAATGTGGACAAAGACAAGACAACTCTAAAGATAAGCAATCTTGTCCCAGGCACAGAGTACTACTTTAGAGTGACAGCAGCAAATGAATATGGCCCTGGCGTGCCAAGAGTATCTCCACAGTCCTATCTGGCATCGGATCCAGTCAGTAAGTGTTAAACAAAGCAAGAGGACATATTTAAAAAAAAACATTTAAATATTAAATGTTAACCAGTAACTTTCATGATGAGGACAATACCATTAATACTTCTCATATCCTCCTCTCTTCAGGCAAGCCAGACCCACCACAGAAGGTTGATATATTGGAAATCACCAAGAACAGTGCAACAATTGGTTGGGTTAAGCCAATGCGAGATGGTGGTGCCAAGATCGATGGCTATGTGATTGATTACTTAGAAATTAAGCCACCACGGAAACCTAAACCAGCTGAGGGTGAACCTGTCCCTGAGGGTGAAGCCAAGGCAGAGGGCGAAGCAGCACCTGAGGGTGAGGCTGCACCTGCACCTGCCTCCGCATCTGAGCCTGAGCCTGAGCCCGAGCCTGAGGAAGACGAGGATGGAAAGCCAAAGGAGTTACCTTGGACACCATACACAGTTGTTAAAGATTTAAGCATTACTGTGGTTGGACTTAAGCTTGGAAGGCTGTACAAATTCCGTGTTGCAGCAAGAAATATGATGGGTTGCAGTCTACCAACAGAGACTAGAGAGGCCCATGAAATCAAAGAACTATTATGTAAGTACTACTGTTTACCTACTGCAGTCCATAAGTCCTTGAAATGGAGCAAGAGAGATATAGACAATGAATGAATCCCATTGGTTGAATTATGATGCTTTTTGTTTCAGTGGAGCCCAAGATTGTCATGGCAGAGTCTATGACTGCCAAGGCAGGTGCTAAACTAAGAGTAGAAGCTGTGGTTTCGGGCAAACCAGTCCCAGAAATCAAGTGGAAACGTGGAGAGGATCCTGTTGTCTCTTCCAGCCGTCTTGCTGTGCACAGATCTCAAAACCTTTGTGTACTCATCATCAAAGATGTCTCAAGAACAGACAGTGGTCAATATAGTCTTATTGCTGAAAACAGCTGTGCTACTGTGGAAGAGTCTGTGAAAATTGTAATTAGAGGTGAGTAACTTTTTCTTTCTTTTTGTACCATCAGAACATGTGTGCATTTGTCTCAAAAGTGGTGTACTATGATGCTCATAGTTTGTTCTGTATTCAGTGGGGGTAATGGGGTAAAAAAGAAATTACCTATAATAAAAATAATAAATTTGACTGATAATTGTACCTTAAATGTTTCTAGATATACCTGGACCACCTGAGCCTCCGTTTGAGATCAGTGACATTGATGCTGATGCTTGCACACTGTCCTGGAACGCACCACTGGAGGATGGTGGAAGCAAGATCACAAACTATGTTGTTGAGAAATGTGATATCAGCAGAGGTGACTGGGTCACAGCACTATCTTCCTGTGGCAAAACTGGCTGCAGACTTGGCAAACTCATCCCTGGAAAGGAGTATGTCTTCCGTGCTCGTGCTGAGAATCGCTTTGGAATCTCTGATCCTCTGACGTCTGACAGAATGATTGCCAAGTTCCCCTTCAGTAAGGAAATTATTATCTAAGATTTTTATTGGCTCTTATATCTATGTACAGAAGCTCTGAATGTAATACTTTGCCTATTTATCCTTTGCAGATGTTCCTGGTGAACCTCTAAATTGCCATATCACCAAAGTCAACAAAGACTGCATGTTTGTGGCTTGGGACAAGCCAGAGTCTGATGGGGGCAGTCCCATTACTGGATATTACATTGAGCGTAAAGAGAGGAACAGTCTGCTTTGGGTTAAAGCTAATGACTCAGTTGTTCGCACAACAGAATATCCATGTGCTGGCCTGATTGAAGGTCTGGAATATACTTTCAGAGTGTCTGCCATCAATCGTGCAGGCCAAGGCAAACCCAGCAAGAAAACTGACTTCATTACTGCAAGAACACCTGTTGGTGAGTAGGGATTTCTTTCTTCAGTGTGAAGGTTTGTGCTTCACAACCTCTTTGATGATTGCTAACTACTGTACTGAATCTGATTGTTATATTTGGTCATTCACAGATGCACCAGGTAAACCCGAGCCTCTTGATGTGACCAAAAACTCCATCACACTGGTGTGGACCAGGCCAAAGAATGATGGTGGAAGTAAGATCATTGGGTATTATGTTGAAGCCGTGAGACTGCCTGAGGACACATGGATGCGTTGCAACACAAGCAGCCAGAATTGTCCCAGAGAAGAGTACAAAGTTACCGGACTGGATGAGAATGTCAAATACCAATTCAGGGTCATTGCAAAGACAGCTGTGAATTTGAGCAGACCATCTGAGATCTCTGACCCCATCCTTGTTTCTGCTGAGAATGGTAATCACAAAATATATTGTGTTGCTTGGTCTCAGAAATTGACATTTCCCATATTAAATTATGTTTTATTTTCTGATTGCAGTGCCTCCAAGAATAGAGCTCCAGATTCAAATGAAAAAGATGCAGCCAGTTAAAGCTGGAAGAGATGTCCGTCTTGAGGCTGAAATCTTTGGTAAACCATTGCCAAAGGTTACATGGAGTAAGGATGGACAGGTCTTGAAGGGAGACTTGAATCTGAAACTGACTCAGAAGCGTAATCTCTTTGGTTTGGAGATGGCTTCTGTGACCAAAAAACAAACCGGAGTGTACACCATCCTTGCTGAAAATGCAAGTGGCTCCAAGTCTGAGGATATAACACTAACTGTCTTAGGTGAGTTAAATTTTAATTTTTAATTCTGTATTTTAGATAAAAGAAATCAGACATGTAGCCTAATATGTTTGCTGGCAGATTAAGTTTGCTGAAATTTGTGTGCATTTGTAAGATTTGTGTACATTGCAAACTCATCTAGTTTATTTGCAAGGGCACTTAAAGCACTGCTTGAAATCATTTAGCTCATTAGTGTAAAATGCAAGGTAAAACACATAGCGTTGCAAAGTAATTGTGTAACTAATTGAATCTAGGACATTCCCCCAAAAACGCTGAACACACAGACTCTGTCATACATATATAGTCTCTAAAAAAACTTGTTCAATCATTTATTTGATACGTGCCATTGAATAAATCTTCTGTATTCATTAGTGTTCTCTGAAAACAAAGAATAACCAAACCATGGGTTGAACTGAGCCGTGTATTCAGAGAATAATGATGCCAGTAACAAATGAATCTTCCCCTGATCTGTAGACATTCCTGGACCACCAGCTTCTGTCAAGTATGATGAAGTGATGGCAGAAACTATCAAGTTGAGTTGGGAACCACCTACTGCAGATGGTGGTTCACCCATAACTAACTACATTGTTGATAAGCGTGAAACCAGCAGGGCTGAATGGGCCCAGGTCTCTGGAAAAATTAGTGGCCAGGTCACTGAATGCACAGCACAAAGACTGATTGAGGGACGTGAATATCAGTTCCGTGTCCGTGCTGAAAACAGATTCGGCGCTGGAGATGGAATCCTTTCAGATCCTGTCATTGCAAGGAATCCATTTAGTAAGTCTATTTCAGATTATTTTTACTGCTTTACATTCTACTGCTATAAATAGAAATAATTTAATTTATAAATCTGACTCAAAATCTTTTTTTTTCAGCTGCCCCCGGACCCTGTGATCCTCCAGTAATTACCAATGTCACAAAAGAGAAGATGACTGTAAGCTGGAAGGAACCCTCAGATGATGGAAAGTCTCCCATTACTGGATTCATACTTGAGAGGAAAACCACCAAAGAAATGAAATGGACAAAACTTAACAGAAAACCACTCACAGAGCGATCCCTTGAAGTTACCGGACTCACTGAGGGAATTGAATATGAGTACAGAGTCTCTGCTGTTAACATTGCTGGTCCTGGAAAACCCAGTGAACCATCTGTTGGTGTATCAGCAGTGGATCCTTTGTGTAAGTAAACATTCAAAAATACACTTCTGTTGCTTTTATGTCCTAAATTGAAAGTATCATTAACATAGTTTTCTTTCCTACAGTCCCTCCTGGTCCTCCCGTCTCACCAGTGGTTTTGGATACAACAAACAGTACAATCAGCCTATCCTGGACAAAGCCAGCAAATGATGGTGGTACTCCAATCTTGGGCTACCTGGTAGAGTGCAAGAGAGTAGATATTAAAGACTGGATAAGATGCAATGTCCCCAAGAATCTTCAGGACACCCATTACATTGTCACTGGACTCTTGACTAATTCTCAGTATCAACTGCGTGTGACAGCAGTCAATAAAGTAGGTTTCAGTGAGCCATCTGAAGTTCCAGATAAACCTATTGCCAAAGACATTTTGGGTAAGTCATTGCTGCAATGTTACCAATGTCCTCAATAATACACCGGCAAATTACTATTTTTTGCTTATTTATTTATTGATTTATTTATCATTATAAATTTGTTATTGCTTATTTATTGTTTACTAATTTGTGTGATTGGTATTATTATAGTTGCTCCTGAGGCTCAACTTGATGCAGAGCTTAAAGAAACTCTGGTGTTGAAGGCTGGTTCTAGAATGAGACTTCATGCAACAATTAAGGGTCGCCCTGCACCCAAGGTGACCTGGGCCAAGATGAACACCAACATTAAGGACAGGCAAGGAATCATCATAAAGGCAACAGAGAGCGATGCCATGGTGTATGTTGAAAAAGTGAACAGATATGATGCAGGCAAATATATTTTGAATCTTGAAAGCATCAGTGGAATGAAGATGTACACAGTTGTTGTCAAGGTTCTTGGTAAGTGTCTTGGATTGCAAAACAATATTTGTTGTTGTAACTACACTGCAAATGTACCATAGTATTATTTGGGCATTTACTGTATGGACAATCTCTTTCTTTTATTTAGACACTCCGGGACCACCTCTCAATCTTATGATTAAATCAACTACTAAAGAAAGTGCTTCAATTCTTTGGGATGAGCCGCTCATTGATGGTGGAAGTCCAGTGACAAGTTATATTGTTGAAAAACGTGATGCTGAGAGAAAGGCCTGGTCCTTGGTTTCCAACACCTGCACAAAAACATCATTCAAAATTGATGGTTTGGAACCAGGTAGATCTTATAGCTTTAGAGTAAAAGCTGTAAACGAGTTGGGCATTGGTGAGCCATGTGAAACTGCAGATGCTGTGAGGGCCTCAGGTGAGTAATTTAATGTGTATTGATAAAATACAGCAAATAAATTATGTGTGTGTGTATGTATGTGTGTGTGATTAAACTACAAATTAAAAAGCAATTGATCTTGTGCAGAACAACCTGGACCGGTCATGGACTTCAAGCCAATCCTGGTAACCAAAGAATCATGCACACTTACCTGGAAGAAGCCTATTAGTGATGGTGGCAGTCGCATTATTGCATATGTCCTTGAAGTACTCAATGGTGAAGACAAATGGAAGGAGCTGATGAGGTCAAAGAATATGCAGTACAGTGGCAAAGACCTCATTGAAGGCAGAGAATACAAATACAGAGTTAAGGCTACGAATGACTCAGGAGATGGTCCGGAGAAGGAGCTCAGTCTGGTAGCAAAGGACACTATTGGTAAGTTGTTATGATTGACCTTCAGCTTTACATAGTTGTTGTTATAATCCATTACGGAACATTCCGTGTTCATAATTTTTAACTTGCATATCTCTGTTTTAGTTCCACCAAGCTGTGATTTGCGTGACCTGCCCAACCTATGCTACATTGCAAAGGAGGGAAGCATGGTCCGTTTGAAGATTCCTCTCATTGGCAAACCTCCTCCAACAGTCAAATGGGTCAAGGGTGAGGATGAAAATCTCACTGATACAGGCAGAGTCTCTGTAGAATCCACATTAGTGAATACAACTCTGCTGATTCGTGACTGCCAGAGGAGCGATGCATCCAAATATACCATCACTCTCAGAAATACCTTTGGATCAAAGGAGTCAACCATCTTCATCCGAGTAGTTGGCAAACCAGGGCTTCCAGTCGGACCTATGAAGTTCAAGGAGGTCACTGCTGATGGTGTGACTTTGAAGTGGGGTCCACCCAAGGATGACGGAGGCTCTCCGATCACAAACTACATCCTTGAAAAGAGAGATTCTGTTACCAACATGTGGGTCACAGTTGCTTCATCTGTGGAAGAACCCACATTCAGAGTGACTGGACTCCATGAGGGAACTGAATACATTTTCAGGGTGTGTGCAGAGAACAAGTATGGAGTTGGTGAAGGTCTTAAGTCTGAGCCAATGCTGGCCAAGCATCCATTCAGTAAGTCTATTTCTTACCAATGATGAAGTACTTATCTTTATAGAATGTGAAAATAATTAACCTGTTCTGTTTATTTGCTAGATGTTCCTGATGCACCCCCACCACCTCAGATTATGAGTATGCGTCACGATTGTGCCTACCTTGCTTGGTCTGATCCAAGGAAGACTGGAGGCTCTCCTATTACTGGTAAGTGTTGGCCAGTATTTTGCCAGCAACATAATTTCATTTTATGATATCAACAACAAATGTCCCCCGTTTTTCCATATTTTAGGCTACCATGTTGAATTCAAGGAAAGAAACAGCATGCTGTGGAAGAGGGCTAACCAGACCAATTTGAAGATGAAAGAATTCAAAGTGGCAGGTTTAACTGAGGGCCTGGAGTATGAGTTCCGCGTCATGGCAATTAATCTTGCTGGTGTTGGTCGTCCAAGTGCACCAACCGAACCTATGGTTGCCTTGGATCCAATTGGTATGTAACCATATTGTTCTATTATTTAGGAGGTTGATTTAAATTGACTAATATTCAAAGAACAATCCAAGAACAATTTTCCTTCATACTTTTTGTATTTTAGATGCCCCTGGTAAACCAGATGTCATCAGTATTACTAGGAGCACAGTAACACTTCAGTGGACCGAGCCTGAATATGATGGCGGACACAGGCTCACTGGCTACATTGTAGAGAGACGTGATCTACCCTCTAAAATCTGGGTGAAGGCCAATCCTACGAATGTTGTGGATTGTGCATACACAGTTACAGACTTGCAGGAAGGATGCAAGTATGAATTCAGAATCCGGGCCAAGAACTCTGCTGGGGCCCTCAGCCCACCATCTGAGCAGACAGATACTATTGTCTGTTCAGATGAATATGGTAAATTTAATATTATGTTATGCTTATAATTAACTTATTGTACATATATTCTGTGTCTTGAACCTGTAACAATTATGTAACAATTTTAATTGTCATTCAACAGCTGCACCAACTATCACTATTGACTCTACTGTTATGGAGGGACTTACTGTAAGAGCTGGAGACACCATTGTCATTACTGCTACAAGTATTTTGGGCAAACCTACTCCAACATCTTTCTGGTCTAAAGGAGGAAAATACTTTAAACCATCAGACATATGCCAGATTGAGTCAACTGCAACATCCTCTACTCTTTCCATTAAGTATGCAAGCAGAAGTGACTCTGGAGAGTACACAATATCGGCAAGCAATCCATTTGGTATCAAAGAAGAAAATGTCAAGGTGAAAGTATTGGATGTTCCAGGACCCCCTGGACCCATTGAAGCCAGTGGAGTTTCATCAGAAAAAGCCACCTTAACTTGGACAGCACCAACTGAAGATGGTGGAACTCCAATTAAATATTACACTCTAGAAAAGAGGGAAACAAGCCGCCTTCTCTGGACTATTCTTGCTGAACAGGTCACTGAATGCCACTATGTTGCGACAAAACTTGTCCAAGGCAATGAATACTTCTTCCGTGCCAAAGCTGTAAATCATACTGGTGTGGGAGAACCCTCACATTCTGGAGCTGTTAAGATTGTTGATAACTTTGGTAAGTTAGCCATAAGACATAATAATGACAATTAAGACTCTAGATCTTTCTGACACAGTGTACTTAAGTTCATTTTTTTCCCTAGGTCCCCCTGGTCCACCTGCAAAACCAGAAATTGAAAATGTCAGTGGAACCGATGTAACAATTACATGGAAGAGGCCAGCTGATGATGGTGGTGCTGACATAATTGGTTACCTTGTAGAGAAGAAAGAAAGGAAAGGTGTGCGTTGGATGAGGGCATCAAAGAAGACTGTGTCAGAGCTTCGTTTGGAGATTAAAGGCCTTGCAGAGGAAGTTGAATATGAATTCCGTGTGACAGCTGAGAATAAGGCAGGCTTTGGAGAGCCAAGTGAACCAACTCTACCTGTCATGACAAAGGGTGTAGCAGGTCAGTACAATGTATTTTTCTCTCAGTTATGCCTTACATGTTGTCCTGCTTGATGAGGACATTTTTCATTGTTTTGTGAATATTTATTGAACTTAATTTGTGGTTGTACCTTTTCTCTTAAAACCAGATGTTCCAGGTCCTCCTGTCAACCCAAGAGTTACTGACACAACAAAAACCACAGCTGAACTGCACTGGGGTAAACCACTTGATGATGGTGGACGTGATGTAACTGGATATATAGTTGAACACAGAAAAGAGGGAGAAGAGGAGTGGGTCAAAGCGACAACAGAGGGTGTGCTGAGAATTACTGAATTTGTTGTTCCCAACTTGCAAACTGGAGTGAAATATCATTTCAGAGTGAGTGCAGTGAACTGTGTTGGCATCGGAAAACCTACAGAAATTGAAGAACTTACTGAAGTTGTTGAACGGGAGGAGCTTCCAGACCTAGATCTTGATGTTGAACTCAGAAGAACACTTGTTGTTAGGGCTGGATGTTCAATCCGCTTATTTGTTCCAATTAAAGGAAGACCAGCTCCTGCAGTTACTTGGACAAAAGATGAAGGACCAATTAAAAGAGCCACCATTGATGCCACTGAGTCTTACACTCTCCTGGTAATTCCTGAATGCCATCGACGTGATGCTGGAAGATATGACTTGACCTTGGAAAATGCTGCAGGAAAGAAGACTGCTTATGTGAATGTTAGGGTGCTAGACTCACCAGGACCTCCTATTAATTTGAAACCTAAAGCCATTGACAAGGAGAGCATCACACTTCAATGGGAAATGCCTCTTATTGATGGAGGATCCAAGATCACAAACTATGTTATTGAGAAACGAGAATCTACTCGGAAATCATATGCCACTGTAGTCACAAACTGTGAGGAATGCT
This sequence comes from Sardinella tawilis, assembly GCA_030264315.1. Lineage (NCBI taxonomy): Eukaryota > Metazoa > Chordata > Actinopteri > Clupeiformes > Clupeidae > Sardinella > Sardinella tawilis. The sequence goes on along the minus strand of JASCQY010000071.1, from coordinate 8,489,514 downwards.
TCGTGAAAATTCCAGATTTGGCAGAGGGTTCTGAATATTACTTTAGAGTATCTGCTGAAAATGAGTATGGCATTGGTGAAGCTGTTGAGACAACTGATCCGATAAGAGCATCTCAGGCACCTACTGCTCCTCAAACTGTCACAGTCACAGGTGTCACCAAGAATTCTGCAACTTTGACATGGACTAAGCCAAAACATGATGGTGGCAGCAGGGTTACAGGATATGTTATTGAAGCTCAGAAAAAAGGTGGTGATCAGTGGTCCCATGTGACAACAGTGAAGACCCTTGATTACACAGTGAAAAATCTAAATGAAAATGAGGAATACATTTTCCGTGTCATGGCTGTAAATCACTCTGGCCGTAGTCCACCACGTCAAAGTAAACCTGTTGTCATCAAGGAGCAGACTGTAGGACCAGATTTTGACCTACGTGGTATCTGCCAGAATCTGGTCATTGCTAAGGCAGGAGATGACATTAAAGTTGAGATACCAGTCTCAGGACGTCCAAAACCTACAGTTTCATGGCAGAAAGATAGTCAATCACTGAAGATGACACAAAGAGTAAATGTGGAAGATACTGCAGTTTCCACAATCCTGAGCATTACTGAATGCATAAGAGGTGACACAGGAGTATATACAGTCACAGGAAAGAACATACTTGGCACTGTTTCAGAATCCTTTGGAATCAAGGTACAGGATATTCCAGGACCACCAAAAGGACCAATCAAGTTGGACAAAATCTCCCTCACCTTTATTGAGTTTTCTTGGGAGACACCTGAAAATGATGGCGGTGTACCAATTAATAATTACATTGTGGAGATCAGAGAAACAACAAGTCAGACTTGGACAGAGTTATCCACACAAGTCATCAGAACAACATTCAAAGCGACCCGTTTAACAACAGGGGTAGAATATCAATTCCGTGTCAAAGCTAAAAATAGATATGGTGTGGGACCTCCAATCACATCAGAGACAGTGGTTGCTGCATATCCATTCAAGGCTCCTGGACCACCAGGAACACCCAAGGTTGTTGCCTTCACCAAAGATACTATGACAATCGGATGGAATGAGCCTGTTAATGATGGAGGAAGTGATGTCCTTGGATACCATGTTGAAAGGAAAGCAAGGAGTGGTATAGTGTGGCACCGGATAAGCAAATCTCTTGTGAAAGGAAACTTATTTAAGACTACTGGACTGGAAGATGGCGTTGCATATGAATTCCGCGTGTTTGCTGAAAATTTGGCTGGCATTGGAAAACCAAGCAAGCCCTCAGAGGCCATGCTGGCTCTCGACCCAGTGGATCCACCTGGTCAACCAATTCCAATCTATGTCTCAAAGAATATTATTACAATTCAGTGGACAAAACCAGAGTATGATGGTGGATTCAAGATAACCGGATACACTGTAGAGAAGAAAGACCTACCAGCAGGGCGTTGGATGAGGGCCAACTTCACAAACATCATTGAAACAACTTTCACTGTCAGTGGACTTACACAGGATGCCTCTTATGAGTTCCGTGTTGTAGCAAGAAATTCAGCTGGTGCTGTCAGTGAACCATCTGATCCCTCCGATCCAATTGTCTGCAAAGATGATGTTGAGGAACCAAGGATTATGGTTGATGCTATATTCAAGGATGTTGTTCTTGTGAGGGCTGGAGAGAACTTCAAGCTAGATGCTGATGTTGCAGGTCAACCATTACCATCCATGACATGGACTAAAGATGACAAAGATGTTGAAAGAACCTCAAAGTTGGACATTAAAATGACTGACCTCACAACAACACTGATAAACAAAGACTCAGTGAGAAAAGATGGTGGTGAATTTGTTTTGACTGCATCCAATGTTGGTGGTTTTGCCAAACATATATTCAAAGTTAAAGTTCTGGACAGGCCAGGTCCACCAGGAGGACCCCTTGCTGTTACAGATATGACAGCTGAGAAATGCATGATAGCATGGACTCCACCAGCAGATGATGGAGGGGCAGAAATTGAACATTATGTTGTTGAGAAACGTGAATCAAGCAGACTAGCGTGGACACATGTGGCTTCTGACTTAACTGCAAATCAGTTCCAAGTAAGCAAATTATTGAAGGGCAATGAGTACATTTTCAGGGTCATGGCAGTCAACAAGTATGGACTTGGAGAACCTCTTGAGTCTTCTCCAGTCATTGCTGATAACCCATATGTTGCACCTGATGCACCACAAACTCCTGAAGTGTCAGCCATAACTAAGGATTCAATGGTACTTTTCTGGGGTGCCCCCAAGAGTGATGGTGGAAGTCCCATAACTAGCTACAATATTGAAAGAAGAGATAAAATTGGTCTGCGCTGGGTTAAGTGTAACAAGAGGGCTGTATTGGAGTTACAGTTCAGGGTTACAGCACTTGTGCCAAAACATGAATATGAGTTCAGAGTCTCTGCTGTGAATGCAGCTGGTATTAGCCCACCCAGTTCTTCAAGTCCATTCTACAAGGCCACTGACACCCTTCATGAACCTGGACCCCCTGGAAATCCAAGGGTTTTGGACACAACAAAATCTTCCATTACCATTGCTTGGAATAAACCTGTATATGATGGTGGGTCTGAAGTAACTGGGTATCTTGTAGAAACATGCCCTGCTAGTCTAGCAGAAGAAGAATGGACAATTGTATCTCCTAAAGATGGATTAAAGGCAACATCATTTACTATTATAAACCTAAAAGAGAATGAAGAGTACAAAATCAATATTTCTGCAATGAATAGTGAAGGAATTGGAGAAGAAGCAGCTGTCCCTGGCACCCCGAAAGCAGAGGACAGGTTGATTCCACCTGAAGTTGAGCTTGATGCTGAGCTTCGCAAGACAGTCACTCTTAGGGCCTGCTGCACTCTCAGACTTTTTGTACCTATTAAAGGAAGACCAACACCTCAGGCTAAATGGGCAAGAGACAATGATGAACCGCTTGACAGAGCAACTATTGAAACTACATCATCTTTCACTTCTTTAGTGGTTGGAAATGTAAATCGATTTGATAGTGGTAACTACAATTTAACTGTTGAAAATAGCTCGGGCTCGAAAACCGTAACCGTGAAGGTCAAAGTTCTTGATACACCAGGAGCTCCACAAAATCTTAAAATTGCCGGTGTTACCAAGGAAACTGTGACACTTGAATGGGAACCTCCACTCAATGATGGTGGCACCAAGATTAAGAATTATGTAGTAGAAAAGCGTGAAGCAACAAGAAAAGCCTATGCCACTGTTAAAGCTAACTGTCACAAGACAACATATACTCTAGAGCAATTGCAAGAGGGATGTAACTACTACTTCAGAGTCTTAGCTGAAAACGAATATGGAATTGGTCTGCCAGTAGAGACTCCAGAATCAATTAAAGTATCTGAAAAGCCACTTCCACCTGGAAAGATCACACTTGTGGATGTGACAAAGAACAGTGTTACTCTGTCGTGGGAGAAACCTGAACATGATGGAGGAAGCAGAGTGGGTGCTTATGTTGTAGACATGCAAAGCAAAGGCAGTGACAAATGGGTCCAAGCCACAATTGTTCGTGTCACTGAGGCTGTAATTAAGGGACTAACACCTGGTGAAGAATATATGTTCCGTGTTTCGGCAAAGAATGAGAAGGGATCAAGTGATCCTCGTGTTATTGGTGTACCAGTTATTGCCAAAGACCTTGTAATTGCTCCCTCACCAAAACTGCAATTCACCACATTTAGTGTCCTTGCTGAAGAAGACTTAACGGTTGAGGTGCCATACATTGCTCGTCCAAAGGCAGCGGTCTCTTGGATTAAGGATGGAACCCCCATGAAACGGACCAGCAGGGTGAACTTTTCCTCCACAGAGACAATGTTGAAATTAACAATTACAGAAGCCTGCCGTGATGATGTTGGCCAATACAGTATCAAACTAACAAACACTGCTGGTGAGGCCACAGCAGATATTGGAGTCATTGTTCTTGACAAACCTGGGCCACCATCTGGTCCAGTGAAAATTGAGGAAGTAACCTCTGATAGTGTAACTATTTCCTGGAAGCCACCAGAGTATGATGGTGGTTGCACTATCAACAACTATATGGTTGAGAAGAGAGAAACAGCCACAACAAACTGGCAAGTTGTTGCTGCAAATCTTGCAAGGACCAAGACCAAAGCTGGTAGACTGAAGACAGGAACAGAATACCAGTTCAGAATAACTGCTGAGAACAGGTATGGAAAGAGCCCTGTACTTGTCTCAGAATGTGTTGTTGCTCAGTATCCATACAAACTTCCAGGTCCCCCTGGTACACCAAACGTTCAAGAAGCAACTAAAGATAGCATGGTGGTTGTTTGGAATGAGCCTGTCAATGATGGTGGCAGCACTGTTTTAGGATATCACCTTGAAAGAAAGGAAAGAAATAGTATTCTCTGGATTAAACTAAACAAGTCTATTATTAAAGACACGCTATTCAAGACAACTGGTCTTGAGGCAGGGCTTGAGTATGAATTTAGAGTTTACGCAGAGAACATTGTTGGCATTGGAAAAGTAAGCAAACTGTCTGAGGGGTACATTGCCAGAGACCCATGTGATCCCCCTGGTCAGCCTGAGGCCATTAAAATCACAAAGGAATCTGTTAAAATTGCTTGGACTAAGCCAGAGTATGATGGTGGCAGCAAGGTAACTGGCTATGTTGTTGAGAAGAAGGAGTTACCAGAAGGCCGCTGGCTGAAAGCTAACTTTACCAATGTTATTGAAACAGAATATGTTGCCACTGGCTTAGTGGAGAATACTCAATATGAGTTCCGTGTTATTGCAAGAAATGCTGCTGGAGTTTTCAGCCCCCCTTCATATAGCACCGGACCTATCACCGCTACGGATGAAATTGAACCACCGCGTATCAGCATAGACCCAGAGTTTACTCAGACAGTTGTGATAAATGCTGGTGATTCCTTCAAGATTGATGCTGATGTCCATGGTAAACCAGCACCTTCCATTCAATGGATGAAGGGGGAGATTGAACTTGGAAATACCATACATCGGGAAATCAGAAATACAGAAACCAAAGCATGTATTACTGTAAAAGAAGCCAAGCTTGGTGATGGAGGCCAATACACTCTCTTAATTAGAAATCCTGGTGGTGAAAAATCAGTTAATGTGAATGTGTCAGTACTGGACAAACCTGGTCCACCAGAAGGTCCCATTGTTGTTACCGGTGTTACATGTGAGCAGTGCTGCCTCTCTTGGAAAGCACCACTGCAGGATGGTGGCAGTGCAATCTCCCATTACATTGTTGAAAGAAGAGAGACAAGTAGACTTATCTGGACTGTTGTGGAGCCCAAGGCACAAAGCACTTACTTGAAAATTACAAAACTGCTGGAAGGCAATGAGTACATTTTCAGAGTGATGTCAGTCAACAAATTTGGTGTTAGTGAACCACTTCATTCAGATGCTGTAATTATCAAAGATCCATATTTGACACCTGATGCACCAAAGGGAATTGAAATTTCTGATATCAAGAAGGACTCCATGATAATAACCTGGGAAGCACCAGCAAGTGATGGTGGTAGTCCTATCACAGGATACGTAATTGAGAAACATGACAAAGAAGGTGTTAGATGGACTCGATGCAATCGGTCCACAGTCACAAACTTAACCTTCAAAGTCAAAGGACTCCTTGAAAGCCACAGCTATGAATTCAGAGTTGCTGCTGAAAATGCTGTTGGTGTTGGTGAGCCAAGCACTCCTTCTGTCTTTTACAAAGCCCTGGACCCCATTTTCAAGCCTGGTCCCCCAAGTAACCCTAAAGTTACTGATATGACAAAGACTTCAGTCAAACTTTCATGGGGCAAGCCTATCTATGATGGAGGTTGTGAAATTCAGGGTTACATTGTTGAAGCTTGTGAAACTACAGAGGAACCAGAGATAACTGAAGAAGTGACTGAAGAGAAACCAGAGAAGAAATCAGAAGAGGAGAAATCTGAAGAGAAACCGGACGTTGTATGGACTATCTGCACTCCACCAAATGGTGTCAAACACACAAGATTTGCTATTGAAAATCTAAAAGAAAACCAAGCATACAAATTTAGAGTTTGTGCAATTAATAAGGTAGGCGTTGGGGAAAATGCAGATGTAGCTGGAGTAATAGTACCTGTAGACAAGACTGAAGAACCAGATCTTGACATTGATCCAGAATACCGAAAGATCATGAACATCAAAGCTGGTACATCTCTCAGACTATTCATCCCAATCAGAGGACGACCTCCCCCAACTGTTAAATGGGAGAAAGATGAGGCCCCGCTGAAAGAAACTGCTCAGGTGGAGGTTACAAGCACTTACACTTCTCTTGTAATTGACAAAGTCAATAGAACTGATAGTGGAAAGTATAGTGTGACAGCAGAAAACTCTACTGGCACAAACTCTGCCATTATCATTGTCAGAGTACTGGATACGCCCAGTGCACCAGTCAATTTGAAGGTCAAGGAAATTACAAAGGAATCAATAACTCTCTCATGGGAGCCCCCACTTTTGGATGGTGGAGCAAAAATTAAGAACTATGTTATTGAGAAGCGTGAAAGCACAAGAAAGACATATTCTGCTGTTGCTACAAACTGCCACAAGGTGGTATGGAAAATTGAACCTCTCCAGGAAGGATGCTGTTATTATTTCAGAGTTATGGCTGAAAATGAACATGGTATTGGTTTGCCTGTAGAAACTGCTGATCCACTGAAGATTTCAGAAGTTCCTCAAATTCCAGGTAAACTCAATGTTGTTGATCAGACCAAGACATCTGTCTCTCTTGCATGGGAGAGACCGGTTCATGATGGTGGCAGCAGAATCATTCAGTACCAAGTTGAAATGCAGGTTAAAGGCAATGACAAGTGGTCTGGATGTGCAAATGTCAAGGCCTTGGAGGCAACTGTAAAAAATCTCAATCCAGGCGAGGAATATCTCTTTAGAGTCATGGCCATCAATGAAAAGGGAAAGAGTGACCCAAGAACCCTTGCTGTTCCTGTTCAAGCAAAGGACCTTGTCTTTGAACCAGACATAAAGCCTGCCTTTAACAGCTACAGTGTTCTGGTTGGCAAAGATCTCACAGTTGATATTCCCATTTTTGGCCGTCCTAAACCCACAGTATCTTGGAAGAAGGATGGCGAGGGAATGAAAGTTACTTCAAGAGTTAACATTATCAACAAAGTAGACTGCACAACACTTAGCATCAAAGAAGCAGCAGTAGAGGATGGTGGCATGTACAGCATTACTGCCACTAACCCTGCTGGCCAGAAAGACACAGCTATTGAAATCATCACTTTGGATAAGCCTGGACCACCAACAGGACCTGTGAGGTTTGATGAAGTAACCACACAAAGTGTCACTATTTCATGGAATCCACCAAAATTCATTGGAGGCTGCTCTGTTTCAAACTACATTGTACAAAAGAGGGACACAACCACCACCACATGGGAAAATGTTGCTGTATCTGTCGCAAGATTATCCCTGAAAGTACCAAGACTTAAAACTGGGGCTGAGTATCAGTTTAGGATTATTGCTCAGAACCGTTATGGCAAGAGCTATGCACTGGAATCAAAAGCAATAGTAGCTCAGTATCCATACAGAGAACCAGGTCCCCCAGGTACTCCATTTGTTTCACATTTGTCAAAGGATCATATGATTGTGGAATGGAATGAACCTGTTTCAGATGGAGGCAGTGCTGTTATTGGTTATCATCTTGAGCGTAAAGAGAGAAATAGCATTCTTTGGACCAAAGTTAACAAGACACTCATTCAAGACACTAAGTTCAAAACAGCTCCACTGGAAGAAAGTGTTGAATATGAGTTCAGAGTATACGCTGAAAATATTGTTGGCATTGGAAGATGCAGCAAACTCTCTGAGGGATACGTAGCACGTGACCAGTGTGACCCACCTGGTCAGCCAGAGCCTCTCCATATTACCAAGGATGCCATAACAATCCAATGGACAAAGCCTGAGTATGATGGAGGAAGCGTCATAACTGGTTACGTTGTTGAGAAGCGTGACCTTCCAGATGGACGATGGATGAGGGCTAATTTCACCAATGTCATTGAAACAAAGTTTGTTATCACTGGCCTTACTCAGGGTGAGAAATATGATTTCAGAGTAATAGCAAAGAATGCGGTTGGTACATTCAGCAAGCCATCCTACAACAGTGGACCTGTCACTGCTCTGGATGAGGTTGAACCACCTAAATTCTCAATTGATCCGCAATTTACTAAAGCTATTGTGGTTGATGCTGGAGAAACATTTAAACTTGATGCTGATGTGTATGGAAAGCCATCACCTACTATTCAATGGTTCAGAGGAGAGAAACAAATGGAAAACACCATAAGATGTGATATTAAGAATACTGAAACAAGAGCAATGATTATTGTGAAAGATGCTCTCAGACAGGATAGCGGAGAGTACATTCTCCAATTGACAAATGTGGCTGGCTCTCAGACTGTTCCATTCCAAGTCAGGGTACTAGACAAACCAGGAGTCTGTGAAGGACCTCTACATATCGCTGGAATTGCATCTGACAGATGCACCCTATCATGGAAGGCACCACTTCATGATGGTGGGAACCCAATAACTCATTATGTAATTGAGAGACGGGAAACGAGCCGTCTTGCTTGGACAATTGTTTCAAGTGATTGCAAGACCACTGTGTACAAAATAACTAAGCTGCTTGAAGGCAATGAGTACATCTTCCGTGTGATGGCAGTCAATTCATATGGTGCTGGTGAGCCACTTGATTCAGCATCCGTAGTTATGAAGGATCCGTTTGTTCCCCCTGGTTCACCTGAAATTGTGGATGTAACCAACATTGCAAAGGATGCTATGACTGTTTGCTGGACTGCTCCAGATAGTGATGGTGGAAGTGAAATCACTAGCTATATCATTGAGAAGAAAGACCGAGCAGGAATCAAATGGACAAAATGTAACAGACAAAAGGTAACAGATTTGTGCTTCAGGGTTACAGGACTAACAGATAGCCATGAGTATGAATTCAGATTGTCAGCAGAAAATGCAGCTGGAGTTGGGGAACCAAGTTTGCCAACCTCATACTACAAGGCATGTGATCCAAAGTATAAACCTGGCGCGCCAACACATGTACATGTCATTGACTCAACAAGCAGCTCTGTTTCTATTGCATGGGGAAAGCCTCTCACTGATGGTGGTGCTGCCATTCAGGGCTATATTGTTGAAATATGCAAAGCTGAAGCTGAGGAAGAGGAATGGACAATGTGCACTCCACCAACTGGATTAAGAGTCAATAAGTTTGAAATTACCAAACTTGCAGATCAAGAATACAAGATCAGAGTTTGTGCAATTAACAAATTAGGTGTTGGTGAAGCAGCTGAAGTTCCTGGAACTGTCAAACCAGAAGACAGAGTTGAAGCTCCTGAAATCCAGCTTGATTCAGAACTGAGGAAAGGCATTGTTGTCCGTGCTGGTGGATCTGTGAGAATTAATGTACCATTTAAGGGAAGGCCAACTCCAGAGATTAAGTGGACAAAGGATGAGGAAGAGCTGAGTGAGCGTGCAGTGATTGAGAAAGGTCTGCATCACACTCAACTTTCAATTGATTCTTGTGACAGAAGAGACTCTGGAAAATACACTCTGTCACTTCAAAATAGCAGTGGCACTGCATCTGAATTTGTGACAGTGAAAGTTTTGGATACACCAAGTGCTCCTCTCAACCTCAAAGTCACAGAGATCAAGAAAGACTCTGTTGTGCTGGTGTGGGAACCACCACTTGTTGATGGTGGTGCAAGGATCAAGCACTATGTTGTTGAGAAACGTGAATCTACCCGCAAAGCTTATGCTGGTGTCACAGCAAAATGCACTAAAACATCCTTCAAAGTTGAAAATCTTGCAGAGGGTTCCATGTATTACTTCAGAGTGATGGCTGAGAATGAATATGGTATTGGCTTGCCTGTTGAGACAAAGGTTGCATCAAAGGCTTCTGAAGTTCCACTGCCAGTTGGAAAGGTCTTTTTAACTGATGTTACCAAAGTTAGTGCCTCTCTGGCATGGGATAAACCAGAGCATGATGGTGGTAGCAGAATTGTTGGATACATCATTGAAATGCAACCAAAGGGAACAGATAAATGGGGTGTTGCAACATCTGTTAAAAACTGTGAAGGAACAGTCCAAGGACTAACTTCAGGCCAGGAGTATCTTTTTAGAGTTCTGGCATACAATGAGAAGGGAAAGAGTGAACCAGTGCCACTTGCCTCACCAGTGATCGCCAGTGACATGACTATTGAGCCAAGCCTGAAGGTACAGTTCAGTACATACAGTGTGAAATCTGGTGATGACTTCAAGCTTGAAATCCCAGTGTTTGGTCGCCCTAAACCAAAAGTTGCATGGACAAAGGATGGACAAAGTGTGAAGATATCTAGCAGAATGAGTATTACCAATACACTAACATCAACTAGTATCCAGATCACTGAGGCTACTAAAGATGATTTAGGAAAATATGCCATTACAGCTACTAATACAGCTGGTACTGCAACAGAAGAGATTGGACTCATAATTCTTGATAAGCCTGGACCTCCAACAGGACCAGTTAAAGTGTCAGATGTGAGTAATAGCTCTGTCACCATCTCATGGGAACCACCTGAGTATACAGGTGGCTGTCAGATAAAGCATTACATTATTGAGAAACGAGACACAACTACAACTACCTGGCAACTTGTTTCAAGCAATATGGCAAGAACCACCATGAAGGTAACCAAGCTGAAAAAGGGTGCAGAGTATCAGTTCAGGATTTGTGCTGAAAACAGATATGGAAAAGGGGCTCCTTTGGACTCCAAAGCAATTGTTGCACAGTATCCTTACAAAGTTCCTGGTCCACCTGGTACTCCCTCTGTCAAATCTGCCACAAAAGATCAAATGGTCATTGAATGGAATGAGCCAGTTAATGATGGTGGAAGTTCAGTGATTGGTTATCATCTTGAAAGCAAAGAAAGAAGCAGCATTATGTGGATAAAGCTAAACAAGACACTCATTAAAGATTCCCTCTTCAAGATCACAAATCTAGAGGAGGGTGTTGGTTATGAATACAGAGTGTTTGCAGAAAACATTGTGGGTATTGGTAGGTCAAGCAAAGTATCAGAGAGTTTTGTTGCTCGTGACCCATGTGATCCCCCTGGTACCCCTGAGGCAATTGCCATCTCTAAGAGCCAGATAACTATTCAGTGGACAAAGCCACAATATGATGGTGGCAGCAAAGTTACTGGGTATATCGTGGAGAAGAGAGATTTGCCAGACGGTCACTGGATGAGAGTTAACTTCACAAATATCATTGAGACAGAATTTGCCATCACAGGCTTAACACAGGACAATCAGTATGAATTCAGAGTAATTGCAAGGAATGCGGCTGGTATGGTCAGTGGAGCATCTGACAGCAGTGGTGCAATTACAGCCACAGATGAAATTGAGCCTCCAAGTGTCTCAATGGATCCCAAATACAAGGATGTCATTGTTGTCAATGCTGGAGACAGTTTAGTCCTTGATGCAGATATCCATGGTAAACCGACACCTACTGTTGCATGGTTAAAGGAAGGAAAGGAAATTGAAAGGGCACTCAGAATTGAAAGGAAAACTACACAGAAATCTGCATCCATAACAATCAAGGACTGCACAAAATTAGACAGTGGGCACTATGATCTCAGTCTTACCAACACTGGTGGCACAAAAGTAATACCAATTACTGTGAAGATTCTAGATAAACCAGGTGCTCCTACTGGCCCACTACGTATTACAGCAGTAATGCAAGATTCATGCAAGCTGTTCTGGGCAGAGCCTGCTCTTGATGGTGGTACAAAGATTTCTCATTACATTGTTGAAAAGAGAGAAACCAGCAGACTGTCTTGGAGCATGGTTGAAACAAAGGTTGAAAGTTGCAGTTACAATGTAACAAAACTTTTGCCAGGTGATGAATACATCTTCAGAGTTATGGCTGTCAACAAGTATGGCATTGGTGAACCTCTTGTATCTGATCCAGTTGTTGCACGTAATCCATACAAGCCACCCAGTGCACCCTCTGCACCCGAAGCAAGTGAAATTACGAAGGATTCCATGCTGCTAATATGGACTAAGCCAGAATCAGATGGAGGAGCTGCGCTAACAGGCTATCATCTTGAGAAACGTGACAAAGATGGAGTAAGATGGACCAAATGCAACAGACAGAAGTTGACAGAGGAATTCTTTAGAGTGAAAGGACTTCAGGATGGTCATTTCTATGAGTTCCGTGTGTCTGCTGAAAACGAAGCTGGTGTGGGTGATTTGAGTGATTTGTCATTGTTCTACAGAGCCATTAATGCAACAACTCCACCCAGTCCACCACAACATCCCAGAGTTGCAGATCATACAAAATCAACAGTGTCCCTCTCCTGGGCTAAGCCTGAAACTGATGGTGGTGCATATATCAAAGGCTACATTGTTGAGATGAAAGAAGTTGCTGCTGAGGAGTGGACTACATGCACACCCCCTGCAGGTATTCAGAAAACACGCTTAACAGTGGAAAATCTCAAGGAGAATGGAGAATATGACTTCCGTGTTTGCGCCCTGAACGCTGAGGGAGTTGGAGAGCCTGCTGATTTCCATGGCCCAGTTGTTACAGTTGATAAAGTTGAGGCACCAGAGATGGAACTAGATGCTGACCTCAGAAAGGTTGTGAATGTCCGTGCTGGTGGATCACTGCGCTTATTTGTAACTATTAGAGGTAGGCCTGAGCCTTCTGTGAAATGGGAAAAGGCAGAGGCAGAACTAACGGACCGTGCACAGATTGAAGTCACAAGTTCATATACAATGCTTGTTATTGACAACGTCAACAGATTTGACAGTGGAAAATACGTTCTGAACCTTGAGAATGCTTCTGGCTCTAAATCTGCCTTTATTAATGTCAGAGTGTTGGACACACCAAGTGCTCCTCAGAACTTTGAAGTAAAGGATGTCAAGAAAGACTCTGCCACTCTCCACTGGGAACCTCCTCTGACAGATGGTGGATCTAAAATAACTAACTATATCATAGAAAAGCGAGAATCTGTAAGGAAAGCCTACACAACGGTCACAAGCAACTGCACCCAAACTTCATTCAAGATTGAGGAACTCCCTGAGGGTGGAATTTTCTACTTCAGGGTTTGTGCTCTGAATGAATATGGTATGGGTGTGATGGCAGAAACTAAAAATCCAATAAAAATTGCTCAAGTGCCCATGTCTCCAGGAAAAGTCACTCTTGTTGATGTCACCAAAACAAGTGCAACTCTCACATGGGAGAAGCCTGCTCATGACGGAGGTAGCAAGATCATGTTCTACAATGTGGAAATGTTGCCCAAAGGAACTGACAAATGGGGAGTGGCCACTACAGTCAAGGTCTTGGAAGCAACAGTACAAAACCTGACACCAAATGAAACATACTCATTCAGAGTTATTGCACTTAATGAAAAGGGCAAGAGTGAGCCAAAAGAGCTTGGTGTTCCAGTTATTGCTAAAGAGATTGAGATTGAACCCTCTGTCCACATGCTCTTCAACACTTACAGTGTAAAGGCTGGAGATGATCTCACAGTTGAGATTCCAATCAGAGGCAGACCTAAACCTGTTGTGTCATGGAAGAAAGACAACCTTCCTCTCAAGCAAACATCCTCCACTACAATTCTGAATACAAAGACATCAACTAAAATGGTCATCAAAGAAGCGGCCATTGAGCATGTTGGAAAGTATGAACTGACTCTTGCAAATACCGCAGCTACTAAAACATTTGGTGTTGGCATTGTTGTTCTGGATAAACCAGGGCCACCGACTGCAGTGAAATGTGATGCTGTTACCAATGATAGCATTACTTTGTCATGGGCTCCCCCAGAATATGATGGTGGATGCTCTATCAGTAATTATATTGTTGAGAAGAGAGACACCAACACACAAGTTTGGCAGATAGTTTCAACTAATGTGGCTAGACAGTCCATCAAAGCCACTCGCTTGACTCAGGGCTCCGAGTACCAGTTTAGAATCTATGCTGTCAATCGTTATGGAAAGAGTCCTGGCAAAGATTCTCCAGCAATCACTGCTCAATACATTTGCAAGCAACCTGGACCTCCCTCCACACCTCAAGTTTCATTTGCCACTAAGGCTTACATGATTGTCACTTGGAATGAGCCAGTCAATGATGGTGGCAGCACTGTACTAGGATATCATTTGGAGCGTAAAGAAAGGGCCAGTATTTTGTGGACTAAAATGAACAGAAGCCTTATCAAAGATACAGAATACAAAGTCACTGGTATTGAGGAGGGAATGTTGTATGAATTCCGTGTCTATGCTGAAAACATTGCTGGAATTGGTAAGGTGAGCAAAGTCTGTGAGCCTGTGTCTGCAAGAGATCCATGTGATCCTCCAGGTCAGCCCACAGTTACTAGCATCACAAGAACATCTGTCTCTCTCTCATGGACAAAGCCTGAGTATGACGGCGGAGCTAAAGTTAATGGATATGTCATTGAACGTAAAGATCTCCCTGATGGTCGCTGGATGAGATGCAACTTTACCAATGTGCTGGAAACATACTTTGATGTGACTGGACTCACAACAGATCAACAGTATGACTTCCGTGTTACTGCAAAGAACGCCGCTGGTTCCTTTAGTGAGCCATCCTATAATACAGGTCCCATCACTGTCAGGGATGATGTTGAGCCACCACGTATAATGATGGATGTGAAGTTCAGAGATCTTGTGGTTGTAAAAGCAGGAGAAACACTGAAAATTAATGCTGATCTTGCTGGCCGACCCCTTCCAGTTGCATCTTGGACAAAAGATGGACATGAGATTGAGCCAAGGGCTAGAATTCAAATTGTTTCTACCGACGACACCACATCCATAACGGTGAAGGACTGTGTAAGAACTGATGCTGGTCAGTATCTACTGACACTGCAAAATATTGGTGGAACAGTCACAATGCCTGTGAACTGCTCCATCATTGACAAACCAGGCCCATCAGCTGGTCCACTGGCAATCACTGGAATCACAGCAGAACAATGCACACTGGCATGGGGACCTCCTCAAGAAGAAGGCGGTGCAGAAATCACACATTATGTAGTGGAGAGACGAGAAACAACCCGACTTGCATGGACTCTTGTACATGGAGAGGTTAAGAAGACTTACTACAAGGTCACAAAACTTCTTGAGGGCAATGAGTACATCTTTAGGGTCAGGGCAGTAAACAAATATGGACTTGGTGAACCACTGGAATCTGAGGCCATTAAAGTCACTGATCCATTCACACTACCAACTGCACCATCAAGTGTTGAAGTCACAGATATAACAAGCAAGCAGATGACGCTCACTTGGGAAAAGCCTTTAAGTGATGGAGGTACTGAAATAATTGGATATGTAATTGAAAGGCATGAGAAATCAGGTATGCGCTGGGTCCGCCATAACAGACAACTTATCAAGGATTTGAAGGCAGAGGTGCGTAGACTCCGTAAAGGTTGTGAGTATGAATTCCGTGTTTATGCTGAAAATGCAGTTGGTGCTGGTCCTCCTAGTGAGCCATCTGTACTAACGAGAGCAGAAGATGAAGCCGACATACCAGAACCACCAACCAAACCAAGAATTGTTGATTATACAAAGACTTCTATTTCAATTTCATGGCGCATGCCAGAAGATGATGGCGGTGCCCCAATCCTTGGGTATAATGTGGAATACAAAAAGACTGAGGATGAGGAATGGACAGAAGCCATTGCAATGACTAGGAACACTGAGTTTACCATCTCTGATCTTACAACTGATGTAGAATATGAGTTTTCAGTCATAGCAATCAACAAGGTTGGTGAAAGCGACCCATCTCCATCCTCTGAGCCTCAAGTGGCCAAAGAGAGAGTGAATGAGCCTGTATTTGATGTTGACACAGATTTGCGTAAGGTACTGATTGTCACACATGGCCATTCATTCACTCTGACTGCACCATTTAAGGGAAGACCCGCACCATCAGCTACTTGGGCCAAGGAAGAAGTAGACCTAAAGGTCAGGGCTAGTGTGGAAACCACTGCCATTAGCAGTTCCCTCACTGTTGAGAATGCAACAAGAAATGACTCTGGACAGTACGTTGTTACCATAGATAACGGAATTGGAACTGCCACATTGCCTATGATCGTCAAAGTCCTTGACTCTCCTGGGCCACCACAGAACATCAAGGTAAAGGAAGTAACAAGGGATTCCGCTACAGTTTCATGGGAAGCTCCAGAAAATGATGGAGGCGACCCTGTGAAGGTATATCATGTTGAAAAACGTGAAGCAAGCAAAAAGGCATGGGTCTGCGTAACAAGCAGCTGTCATGAAATGTCCTACAGAGTTGAAGACTTGCAAGAGGGTGCAGTTTATTACTTCAGAGTCATTGGAGAGAATGAATATGGCTTAGGTGTTCCTTTGGAGAAGAAAGATGGAACTAAGATCACTGAAAAGCCAAGTGCACCAGCAAGGTTGGGTGTGACTAGTGTGACAAAAGACAGCATCTCCTTGGCCTGGTCAAGACCAGAGTATGATGGTGGTAGCAGGGTGACAAGCTACCTTATTGAGGCAGTTGAAAAAGGACAGACTAAATGGGTGAAGTGTGCAACAGTGAAGGGAAATACACACCTTGTTAAAGGCTTAAGAGAAAATGCTGAATACCTCTTCAGAGTCATGGCAGAAAATCATGCTGGACTCAGTGAACCTAAAGAAATGATCATCCCTGTCATCGTAAAAGATCAGCTCGGTAAGTGTACTTATTGTAGTGCTCTTTTGCAACTAAAGCAAATTGTATTTGTACAATCCTTCCTATTTTGTCTGAGGCTAATTACTCCTGCTCTTATTTTCAGAACCCCCAGAGTTTGACATGAAGAACTACCCGAAAAACACTGTATATGTACGAGCAGGATCTAATTTGAAGTTTGAACTGCCATTGACTGGAAAGCCAATGCCAAAGGTTACAATTGCAAGAAACAATGTTGCTGCCAAAACAGGAAAGAGGTTCAACTATGAGGTGACCCCAGAGAGTCTCCTTATTGACCTGAAGGAGAGCATTGCCAGTGATGCAGGCAGATATGATATTACAGCTTCCAATTCCAGTGGAACAACTAAGATGTTTGTGAACATTTTAGTTCTGGATAGACCTGGTCCACCAGTTGGCCCAGTTGAGATTGGTGAAGTAGGGGAAACAACTGTGTGTCTGAAATGGCTTCCACCTGTGTATGAAGGTGGCAGCCCAGTTACAAACTATGTTGTCTTAAGAAGAGAAACCAGCACATCAGCTTGGACAGAAGTAACCTCCCAGGTTGCTCGAAATTCTGTCAAGGTTACCAAGCTCACAAAGGGAGAGGAATACCAGTTCAGAATCAAAGCAGAAAATCGCTTTGGAATCGGTGATCACATTGACTCACAGCCTGTAACAGTGAAACTTCCATACAGTAAGTATTCACTTTTTCAATCCATTTTGTTTGTTTTATTGCATTAAGTTTTGTTAGTTTGTACTGGCTGTGTGCACTCATATATATGTACACACATTTTTTTTAATTTATTTTAGCCATTCCTGGTCCACCATCAACACCATGGGCCAGCTTTATCTCAAGAGAGTGCATCACTGTGTGCTGGCATGAGCCAGTTGCCGATGGTGGAAACCCTGTTTTTGGATACCATGTACAAATGAAAGAGAGAAGTAGCATCTTGTGGCAGAAGGTCAACAAAACAGCTATTCCTGCAACTCAAATCCGTATTACAAACATATGCCCAGGCATGATTTATGAATTCAAGGTGGCAGCAGAAAATGCTGCTGGCATTGGAAAGATAAGCAAAACATCAGAGGAAATGCTGGCAATTGATGCTTGCGGTAAGTGACACTCAGCTCTACACAGTCCATCTTTATATAAGTCCATCTTTAATAATTAGTTGTTCCTTTTATTCATTATATTAAAATGAAAACATTTTCCATTTCAGAACCTCCTGCAAATATTAAAGTCACTGAGGTCACAAAGAACTCTGTCACCCTGAAATGGCAGAAACCTCCCTATGATGGTGGTAGCAAGATTACAGGCTATATGGTTGAGAGAAGAGAGGCTCCAAATGGCAGATGGGTGAAGGCTAACTTCACCAACATTATTGAGAGAAAGTTCACTGTGTCAGGCCTGTCACTGGATCAGTCTTACGACTTCAGAGTTCTTGCTAAGAATGCAATTGGCTCTGTCAGTAATCCATCACTTATTGTTGGACCAGTAACTTGTGTTGACATAAGTGGTAAGTTTTATTATTTTTCAAACCTATTGTAGATAATTTTGAATATCAGCAGATTGTCTGATACTCATATTTGTTGATGTTTTCCCCCTAGGTGCACCAGTCATTGACCTTCCACCAGAGTACTTAGATGTTGTACAGTACAAAGCAGGTGTCACTGTTAAGATCAAAGTTGGAATTATCGCTAAGCCTTTGCCAGCGATTGAGTGGCTCAAGGATGGCAAAGAGTTGATACAAACTTCTACTCTTTCAATTGAAAGCACCAGTGATTCCTCAGGTGTTCTTATCAAGGATGCAACTCGTCTGAACACAGGAACATATGAAATAAAAATAAGAAATGTTTTTGGTACAGCAACTGCACAAATCAGAGTTCAGATTCTAGGTACGCAAGTACAACTTTCTATATCTGTGTCTTATTTTTTTCAAACATAAATTTTTAGTCTTGTGATTAATCTGAAAAAATCTCAGTATGTCTTACTTTTGCTCTTCCTAACAGACAAACCTGGACCTCCAGCTGGAAACATTGAATTTAAATATGTAACTGCTGATAAGATCATAATTGCATGGGAACCTGTCACCGATAATGGTGGTGCTGATGTTACTCATTATATTGCTGAGAAACGAGAGACAAGCCGTGTGGTTTGGTCAACCATTTCTGATCAACTGCGTGACTGCACTGTATCAGTTCAGAAATTGGTCAGAGGAGCAGAGTATGTCTTCCGTGTACGTGGTGTCAACAAATTTGGCCTTGGTGACACACTGGAGTCTGAACCTGTTCTTGCCAAGAATTCATTTGGTAAGAATAAAACTTGAATGAAAAATGTGAAACAAACCATTTACTGTTGATTAAAAAAATGCTAAGATAAGGTATTTTTCCTGTAGTTACCCCTGGACAACCTACTACACCAGAAGTCACAGAAATGACCAAGACATCCATGCAAGTTGTATGGGACAAGCCAGGCATTGATGGTGGCAGTGCGGTAACGGGCTACCTCATTGAGAGAAGAAACAAAAAGAGTCTTCGTTGGAAGAGGATCTTCAAAGACCCAATAAGTGAAACTACACTCAAGGTTTATCACCTCACAGAAAACCATGAATATCAATATCGTGTTTGTGCTATTAACAAAGCCGGCGAGGGTCCATTCTCTGAGGTCTCTGACTTCTATAAGGCAGCTGATCCAGTTGGTGAGTTGATTTTTCCTCTACCATGCTGATCTTATTACTTAAACATAACTAACCTATCTAACTTACTATGTATAAAATATATTAAATCACTACTTTCATCATTCACTTTAGATCCTCCAGATGAACCATCCAAACTTAAAGTTGTTGACTCTACCAAGACATCAATTACTCTTGGTTGGTCCAAACCCGAATGGGATGGAGGAAGTGAAATCATTAGCTATGTTGTTGAGAAAAGGGTGGGAGAAGAAGAAGAATGGACTGTGATAAGCCAAAAGGGTGAAGTGAGAACAGCAGAGTATGTTGCATCAGGCCTACAACCAGAAACGGATTACTATTTCCGTGTGTCTGCTGTGAATTGTGCTGGACGTGGAGATCCAATTGAAATGGAGGATCCAGTTCAAGCCAAGGATATTCTTGGTATGCCAACACAGTTCATATAATTCAGTGATCAATGACTGAATGAATCAGTGATTTCTTAATACAGTAGGAGTTTGTTCAAAGCATTATGTGACATATTTTATTTTTATTTTTACAGAGGAAGCCATGGTTGACCCAGATGTGGCTATGAGAACTCACTACACTGTCAAGGCAGGAAAAGATGTTGAAATTGTTGTACCTCTCAAGGGCAGACCTTCTCCAACTGCATCCTGGAAGAAAGAGGACGTTAACATTGACAAAGATCCAAGCTATGAAATTCACACCACAGAGACAGCGTCAATCTTGGTAATCCGGGAAGTCACAAGAAAAGACACTGGCAAATACACCATTGAGATTTCTAACGGTGTTGGACAACCAAAAACACTCACCTTGTCAGTTAAAGTACAAGACACACCAGCAGCCTGCAGAAATTTGACAATCAAAGAAGTCACTCGTGGCAAAGTAACTCTCACCTGGGAGCCACCACTTCTGGATGGTGGTGCTGATATCACCAACTATATTGTTGAGAAAAGAGATTCCTCAAAACGTGCATACTCTAGTGTAACAAGTAAATGCAGTGAATTAACTTATATAATTGAGGAGTTGTCTGAGAAGACATCATTCTTTTTCCGTGTTTTAGCGGAGAATGAAAATGGCATAGGTGATCCTTGCGAGACACCAGAACCGGTGAAAGCTACTGAGACCCCAGGTCCAGTCAAGGAGCTGTCTATGAAAGACTCCTCCAAAACTTCTGTTACCCTACAATGGAATAAACCTGATTATGATGGTGGTAGCATTATAACTGATTATATTGTTGAAAAGAGACTCAAGGACCAAGAAGAATGGGCATCTGCTGGTTGTAGTAAGCACCAAGAACATGAAGTTAAAAACCTAAAGGAACTCACAGAAATGTTCTTCAGAGTCTGCTCAAAGAATGAGAAGGGCAATAGTGACTTCACAGAAATTGGACCTATCGTGGTGAAGGACTTCATCATTGCACCAGAAGCAAACCTTGAGGAATATCCCACTGGACAAATTAGTGTACGCCTTGGACATAATGTCCACATTGAATTGCCATACAAGGGTAAACCTCGACCTAGATTAATCTGGTTGAAGGACAACCTTCCACTGAAAGAGAGTGAGCAGGTGCGCTTCAAGAGGACAGAGAACAAAGCAACTATAATGATCAAAAATGTAACCAAAGAAAATGGTGGCAAATACACACTCACTCTTGACAACAACTTCAAGAGAAGCTCATTCCACATTCATGTTATCACTCTTGGACCACCATCCAGGCCTGTTGGACCCATTCGTTTGGATGAAGTCAGAGCAGAGCACATTGTCATATCTTGGGATGAGCCAAATGATGATGGTGGTGGAGAAGTGACGTGCTACTCTGTGGAGAAGCGTGACACCACACAGACAGACTGGAAGATGTCCTGTTCAAGTGTAGTGGGAACAACATTTAAGGTGCCTAACCTCATCAAAGGACTACAGTACCAATTCAGAGTGTGTGCTGAGAACAGATATGGTGTTAGTGAACCAATTGTTTCACAAAATGTCATTGCCAAGCATGAATTCCGGCCACCTGGTCCACCTGGCATGCCAATTGTATACAATATCACCAATGATGGCATGACTCTTCAATGGGACAAACCAGTATATGATGGCGGTTGCCCTGTCCTTGGATACCATGTTGAAAAGAAGGAGAAAAACAGCATCATGTGGCAAAAGGTTAACACAATTCTGGTGACCAAAACAGAGTTTAGAGTCTTGGAACTCATTGAGGGCCTGGAGTACCAGTTCAGGGTCTATGCCCAGAATGATGCTGGTTATAGTCGCATGAGTGACGTCAGCAAGTTGAATACAGCTGTTTCCCCAGTTGGTAAGTTCTATGTAATCAGACTTCCACTTGCTGACTTATTAGTTGACTTATTATTTAATGCTAATTATAGTAAAGGTATTGAAATGTGGCATTTTATTGCATGCTCTACAGCTGTTTAAGTGGAAACAAAGTAATTTGTAACAACAATGACATTTATTTATGTAGATCCACCTGGTACACCTGACTACACTGATGTTACCAGTAACTCAGTGGCTCTGAAGTGGGATCCACCTAAACGTGATGGAGGAAGTAAGATTGTTGCCTATAATGTTGAGAAGAGACAAGGCAAAGGCCGTTGGTTTAAGTGCAATTTCTCAGATATTCCTGAAAGTGAGTTCATTGTGACTGGACTTGCTTGCAATGAACGCTACGAGTTCAGGGTTACTGCCAGAAATGCTATTGGAACCATGAGCCCACCTTCCCAGTCCTCTGGCTACATTGTGGTCAGAGATGAAAACTGTGAGTACATAATTACACAAACAACAACCTCAACAAGTCATATTGTTTTTTCTTCATATATTGTTTTTTTTTTATGTTAACATGTTGATCATTTACTTTCCAGTTGCTCCAAACGTTGAATTAGGACAGGAGTACTTTGAGGGAGTTAATGTTAGGGCTGGAGATCACATCAGGATCAAGGCTTCCATTTCTGGTCGCCCCTCACCCAAGGTTGTATGGTTTAAGGATGGTGTGGAAATCACAAAGAAGATGATGGACATCATCTCAGCTCCTGGTTTAAGTAGCATCTTTATCAGAGATGCTGATCGTACCCACCGTGGACTGTATGCTATTGAAGCTACAAATACCTCTGGAAGCAAGAGGGAACAAGTCAATGTCCAAGTCTTTGGTATGCAGTCCTGTGTTGATTTTAACAGTTTAAAGTTTGATACAACTTTATAGTTACTGAATCTTGTACATGGCTTATTCTCATGAATCTTTGCCTTTGCCTATAGATACACCTGGAGAGCCAGTGGGACCTATCGTCTTCTCAAATATCTCAGAAGGCAAAGTAACATTGTCATGGAATCCTCCTGAGAATGATGGCTGCTCAGAGGTTACCCACTACATCATTGAGAGACGTGAAACATCTAAAATCTCATGGACTCTTGTCACAGATCAGTGTGAGGAGTGTACATATAATGCTTCTAAGCTGATCAAGACTAATGAATACCAGTTCCGAGTTTCAGCAGTCAACAGTATAGGTGTTGGTAGACCAGTGGACTCTGTGCCTGTTATTGCACAGATGCAGTACAGTAAGTGAATTTTACGCTGTTTGTTTGCATCTTAATTGACCTTCTTTGACCAAGTATATTTTTATTGTTATTGCAAATAAATGTGTGCTACTCTAAATTCATTTCCATTGTTTCACAGCTTATCCAGATGCTCCTGGCACACCAGATGCAACAGATGTTGATGGTGAAAGTATAACAATTGCCTGGGAACCTCCAACAAATGATGGAGGAAATCCAATCAAGCATTATATTGTTGAAAGGCGCGAGAAGAAGACCGGGCGTTGGACAAAGGTTTTGACCAGGAAACCTATCACTGAATGTGCACATCGTGTCACTCATCTCACAGAAGATGTAGAATATGAATTCCATGTGATGGCTGTGAATGATGCTGGAATTGGAGCAACTAGCAACACATCAATGCCCATTAAATGTTGTGAGCCTACAGAGACCCCTGATGCTCCTTCCATCGTCAATGTCTTTGATTCTACCAGCACATCTATTAGTTTGGAATGGACCAAACCTGCATGGGATGGTGGAATGGAAATCCAAGGGTACATCATTGAGATGGCCAAGGGAACTGCTGCTCCTGCTGCTGAAGAGGAGGAGGAGGAGGTGGAAGTGGAATGGCAAAGACTCAATGAGGACTTGTGCACTGAAACAAAATATGTTGCAACAGGATTGGAATCTGACGTTGACTATAAATTCCGTGTGAGTGGTGTGAACAGCATTGGAAAAGGAGAGACCTGTGAAATCCCTGAGCCAGCGCAGGCAGTTGACAGACTCATGGCACCAGATATTTATATTGATGCAAGCTTTAAGCAGACTCATATTGTGAAGAGTGGAGGATCTGTCTGTCTTGACATTGCGTTCAAGGGAAAACCAGATCCATCGGTCACATGGGTTAAGGAGGATGGTGAACTTGGAGTCATGTCAGAAATTAGTACAACAGAAGGTACGTCCTCATTGACACTGGAGAACTGCTCAAGAAATGACACTGGAAAGTACACTGCCACTCTTGAGAACAGCAGTGGCTCCAAATCCATTACATTTACCGTTAAGGTGTTAGCTACACCTGGACCACCCACAAATGTAGCTTTCACATCAATTTCAAGAGGTGCTGTTTCATTGAAATGGGAGCCTCCACTTAATGATGGAGGTGCCCGAGTTCATCATTACATTGTTGAAAAGCGTGAGGCTTCACGCCGCACTTGGACAGAGGCAGCAGGAAAATGTCATCAACCAAAATTGAGTGTTTCTGAACTTCTTGAGGGAGTTCCATACTTCTTCAGGGTGATGGCAGAGAATCAGCATGGCCTTGGAGAAGCCTTTGAATTCACAGATCCAGTTACGGCCACTGCAGAGCCTTCAGCTCCCAAGAGATTGGATGTTCTTGATACAACTGATTCATCGGTCACTCTCACCTGGCTCAAACCTGAACATGACGGTGGTAGCCGCATCACGAGTTACACTGTTGAGGGTAGGGCAAAGGACACAGAGAAATGGATGGTTTGTGGTCAAACTAAAAATCTGACCTTGGTTGTAGAAAACTTGACCAAAGGTTCAGAGTTTGAATTCCGCGTTAAAGCCAAAAATGATGCAGGCTTTAGTCCAACTAAAGAAATGTTTGCTCCAGTTGTTGTGAAAGAGCCTCACATTGAGCCAACTGCAGATCTCAGTGGAATTGAAAATCAACTCATCACATGCAAGGGTGGTGCAACCTTTGAAATTGATGTTCCCATCAGTGGAAGACCAGCTCCAAAAGTTACCTGGAAACTTGAAGAAATGAGGTTAAAGTCAACTGATAGAGTATCAATTGTCACAACTAAAAACAGGACCTGTATGACTGTCAAGGAGAGCATGAGAGGAGACAGTGGTAAATACTTCCTCACCCTTGAAAATGCTGCTGGAACAAAGACCTTCACTGTGACTGTCAATGTCATTGGCAGACCTTCTCCACCTGAGGGACCTGTTGAGGTTTCATCAATTACATCTGAATCGTGTGTGATTGCCTGGCAAGAACCTGAGGATGATGGTGGCACTGAAATCACAAACTATATTGTTGAAAAGCGCGAGTCTGGATCCACAGCTTGGCAACTCATCAATTCCAGTGTGAAGCGCACTAATTTCATGGTCACAAACTTGACAAAGTACATGCAGTACACCTTCCGTGTCTGTGCTGAAAACAGATTTGGTGTCAGCAAATCCACTGAGTCTGAAACTATTGTTGCAGAGCATCCATTTGGTAAGAAATTATACATTTTAAAATCAGTAAAGCTTGCACATCTACACTTTGCACAGTTATATGTCTAACTTCTATTCAAATTTTATTTTTCTTAGTTCCACCGGGCCCACCAACAAGACCGGAGGTATTTGGTGTATCTGCTACAACCATGAGCATTCGCTGGGAGGAGCCATACCATGATGGTGGAAGCAAGGTTACAGGATACTGGATTGAGAAAAAAGAACGCAACACAATTCTTTGGGTCAGGGAAAACAAGATCCCATGCTTTGAGTGTGTCTACAAAGCTGAAACCCTTGTTGAAGGCCTGGAGTACCAGTTCCGTGTGTATGCCATGAATAGTGCTGGACTCAGCAAGGCAAGTGAGGCTTCAAAGAGGAGGATGGCCCAGAATCCAGTTGGTAAGTGCGAAATGTGTTTACGTTATGAAAGTAGCTATATAATTGTATATATATATATATACTGTATAATAATCTCATGCTTCCATTCATATAAATGTATAACATTTTTACTTTTGTGCTTAGATCCTCCTGGCAAGCCTGAAGTAACAGGGGTTTCCGGATCAACAGTATCTCTCAAATGGTCTACACCAATGAATGATGGTGGAAGCCCCATTACAGGATACACCGTAGAGCGCAAACCATACACTCCCACTGGCGAAGGTCGCTGGCTGAAGTGTAATTACACCAATGTCACTGACACAAACTTCAAGGTCACTGCACTTGGAGAGGGTGAGGTCTACGAATTCAGAGTAATTGCCAAGAATGCAAATGGCGTGTTCAGCACACCATCAGAATCGACTGGAGCTGTGACTTGCAGAAGAGAATACTGTGAGTTCTCTCACACATTTAATATTAATATTTAATACTGGTGTTCTAATACTGGAGAGTTCTAAGTAATGATCTATTTGTGTTTTGTTCTTTAGCTCCTCCAAAGGCAGAGCTTGACAGCAAACTTCTTGCCGACACAGTAACAATAAGAGCTGGCTCAGATCTGGTTCTTGATGCTGCTGTTGGAGGTAAGCCTGATCCAAAGGTATTCTGGTCCAAGGAAAATAAGGAGCTGGAACTTTGTGAGAAGTACGCTTTGCAGTACTCTTCTGCCCGTGCCCTGGCAATCATCAAATTCTGTGACCGCAACGACACTGGCAAATATATTCTGACAGTGAAGAATGCCAGTGGAATTAAGACTGCTGAGGTCAACGTCAAAGTACTTGGTAAGTATGATGCCATGAAATTGCCAAACAAAACTTTTCCTGACTTAATTATGAAGGACATTGAACTCATCACTGATATTTGTTTGTAGATACTCCTGGGCCTCCAGCTGGTGAAATTGCCATCAGCAATGTGACAGAGGATAAGTGCACCTTGACCTGGGAACCACCTCTTGAAGATGGTGGTGACGCTGTCTCACACTATGTTGTTGAGAGGAGGGACACCAACAGACTCAACTGGGTGATAATGCACGCAGAGTGCAAGGGCCTGACATGTGAAATCACAAGACTTTTCAAGAACTGTGAATACAAGTTCCGCGTCAGAGGTGTCAACAAGTATGGCGAGGGTGTGCCATTGCAGTCTAAAGCTATCATTGCAAAGAATTACTTCAGTAAGTTTATCTTTCAAATTTATTGTGATAAATACAGTGAAATAGAATGCAAATACACAGCAGTATCTCAATTGTGCTCTTGCAATTACAGCTGTGCCATCATCACCTGGTGCTCCTGAACTCCTTGTTGTTGGAAAGGACTTTGCTACTATTGAGTGGCTGAAGCCAGAGAGCGATGGTGGAAGTCCAGTAACCACTTACCTCATTGAGAGGCGTGAGAGGAAGAGCATAAGATGGGTCAAGGTCAACAGGGATTCTGTGCTCTTGGACACAACTCTCAAGATCTCAGGCCTACAAGAAGGCAACATTTACCAGTTCCGGGTCACAGCAATAAATGCTGCTGGTGAGAGCGAACCAAGTGAAGTGTCCATGTATGCTGTCTGCAGAGTGGCAACTTGTAAGTAATAACTTATCTATCGTTCTCTCAAGACAAAAACTGAAAAACCCTCAGGAATTTGAGTTGAGCTGGAAACACTGACTCAACTCTGTTTACTTTTCAGGCACACCTGCTCCTCCTTCAATTCCACGTATTACAGATACCCACAAGGACAGCATTAGCCTTGCTTGGACAAGACCAGTGGAAGATGGCGGTGCAGATGTTATTGGATATGTTCTTGAAATGCAGGAAGATGGAGCTGAAGATGAAGATGTGTGGACCAAAACACATGAGAAGACCCTGAGAGATACAGAGTACACAGTGACCGGCCTTGAAACTGGCAAGAAGTACTACTTTAGAGTTGCTGCAGTCAATGTTAATGGTGTTGGTGAATTCAGTGATGAATGCACAGAGACAGAGCCAGTTGAAAGAATTGGTATGTTAATTTTCAAACTACTTTTTTGCCAGCATTAACATAACACGATGGGTATAAAGAACTAGTCTCACTATTAACACATCTGCCATTGTCTGCTTTTCAGAAATCCCTGATCTGGAGATCCCAGATGAACTGACTAAGACTGTTTGCTTGAGGGCTGGAGGCACACTTCGCCTTCTAGTTACAGTTACTGGCAGACCAACACCAACTGTTGCCTGGAGCAAGCCTGGCACAGACCTTCATAACCGTGGCTTTATTGAAATAACTAAAAACACTGCCTCTCTGATCATTGACAAGGTACATCGTTACGATGCAGGCAAATATACAATCACTGCAGAGAACTCTGCTGGCAAGAAGGAAGCTGCTATTCTTGTGAAGATTTATGGTACGTGATGGCATTTATGGTATACATTATTTTTCCAACATTTGTGATTATATGCCATCTATAATAATCGTGTTGAATTTTTGTTTCAGATACACCAGGTCCACCAGGTCCAATTAAGATGAAGGAACTTACATCTGAAGCTGCTGTAATCACTTGGGACCCTCCCACTGTTGATGGTGGCGCTCCCGTCAACAATTACATCATTGAGAGAAGAGAGGCATCAATGAGAGCCTACAAGACAGTGACATCCAAATGCAGCAAGACCTCATACAAGATTGATGGATTGATTGAGGGAATGCTTTACTACTTCAGGGTCCTGCCAGAAAATCTTTATGGTGTTGGAGAACCCAGTGAAACCCCTGAACTTGTGCTTGTATGTGAAGTGCCAATGCCACCACATAAACTTGACGTTACCGATGTAACCAAGACAACCGTAACTCTTGGATGGGAGAAACCAGAGCATGATGGAGGAAGCAGACTTACAGCATACGTTGTTGAGGCCTGTAAATTTGGAACAGACAAATGGATGAAAGTTGCCACCCTGAAAATGACAGACTTTGAGTACACTATTACAGCTCTGACTGAGAATGAACAGTTCCTCTTCAGAGTCCGTGCTGTGAACAGCAGAGGTCAGAGTGAGCCCAAAGAACTTGTGTCACCTGTGACTGTTCAAGAACAAAAGGGTATGTTGTGAGAATTTTTTTTACATTTTATAATGCTCTTATTTCTTGCATTTTCTCATGTACTTTTTAACATTTCCTAATCCCATGTATGTGATAATGTCAGTTGAATAGTATAATATCAACAGAATGGTTCCTCTGAACAAGTTTTTTTTTGTCTATTTCACAGTTGAGCCACAAATCGACCTTTCAGAACTTCCTCAGAAGTCAGTCAGTGTTCTTGCTGGCAAAGCTATAGAGATAGAGTTGCCATTTGTTGCAAGACCTCCTCCAAAATGTTTCTGGTATTTCAATGACAAGAAGCTAAAGATACATGATCGTGTGACGGTGAAGAGTACTGGAAAGTCATCCAAGCTGACTGTACTTGACACTACAATTGATGATACTGGAGAGTACACTCTTGAAGTCAAAAACATCCATGGAGTGGCTACAGAAATAATCAAAGCCATTGTTCTATGTAAGAATGTTCAGCCTAACGAAAATCACTAAGCACTATAATAAATAGTTTGATTAAGAAAATATGTGTAATCCAATCATTGATTGTCAATGATCAGTGTTTTGCTTTATTTTTTTTCTTCCCAGCCAAACCTGATGAGCCTGTAGGACCAATCCGGTTTGATGAAGTTGATGCAACCTCCGTTTTGGTCAGCTGGGATCCACCAGAGAGAGATGGTGGAGCCCCAATCAGTGGCTACGTTGTTGAACAGCGGGAAGCTCATCGTCCTGGATGGGTACCTGTCTCTGAAGCTGTTAGCAGACCAACATTCAAATTTGAGAGACTGACGGAAGGAGAGGAATATGTATTCCGTGCTGCAGCAATTAATCGTTATGGCACTGGAGACTACTTACAGTCTGAGATTGTGATGTGCAAGAGTTCTACAAGTAAGAGTTGTTAATACATGGTGGTATTAAAAAAGATATTATGATTGTCTATGTTAGGAAACTAAGATGTGCCTATTTTCTGCCTTTAGGTATACCCGGACCACCTGGTAGACCAACAGTGTTTGATGCATCACGCGATGGCATGACTATTGCATGGCACGAACCAGACGAAGATGGTGGATCTGCTGTAACTGGCTACATCATTGAGCGCAAGGAGGTCAGATCTGACAGATGGGTGCGTGCCAACAAAAACCCAGTCACCATGACCAGATACAGATCTACTGGTCTGATTGAAGGTCTTGAATATGAACACAGGGTAATTGCCATTAATGCCAGAGGAATTGGCAAACCAAGCCTCCTCTCTCCACGTGCTGTGGCAGCTGATCCTGTCGGTGAGTGTTGATATCACAAACACAGTGCTGACATATTTATCACACTCACTCACAATGTGATGTTTACAGTATATGTCATACATTTAATATATCATACATACTATAATACTGTATCTGTTGCATACAGTCACATATATATAAATAGAATATCAGTTGTAATTATGTGTCAACGGAAGTAACAAAAGAATTAACTTAACTTACATTTCCTCCAATAGATCCACCTGGTGCTCCTCAGAACCCAAGAATCACAGACACAACAAAGACCTCTGTGTCCTTGGCTTGGAATCCTCCAGACGAGGAGGGTGGCTCAAAGGTCACAGGCTATCTTATTGAGATGCAGAAGGTTGGCTCAGTGACTTGGATCAAGTGCAACGCAACACCATCAATGATCTGTGAGTACACACTCACCCAGATGCCTGCAGGGGAGGAATTCACTTTCCGTGTTTTGGCTTGCAATGCTGGTGGACCAGGTGAAGCAGCTGAAGTTCCAGGAACAGTCACTATAACAGAGATGCAAGGTTTGTTATACATTTTGTAATATATATAATGTTGTGAGTTTGTGATAATGTCAGTTGATTAACTTATTATTATTATTATTATTAATACTAATAATAATAGCAATAATACAAATAATAACAATAATAATAATAATAATAATAATAATAATGATAATAACAATAATAATAATAATAATAATAATAACATATTATTATATTGCATTAATCATATCCATGTGATTTATTACAGAACCTCCAAGCTATGATCTTGAGGCCAAATACAAGGATGTCTACATTGTCAGACAAAGTGGCGTACTCAAGCTTACTGTGCCCATCAAGGGTAAACCAAGCCCAACATGTAAATGGACAAAGGATGGTGCTGATGTCTCAGAACGGGCCATGTTCGTATCTGATGAAGATGTCAGTGAGTTGGTCATCAAGAATGCAGACAGGAGTGACTCCGGTCTTTATGAGCTTCTGATTCAGAACAAGTGTGGCAAGAAGGTCCTGCGCATTAAGGTTAAAGTGATTGGTCGTCCAAATGCTCCAGAAGGCCCTCTTGCATATGATGAAATCCAAGCACATTCTGTGAAATTGAGCTGGAAACCACCTACTGATAATGGTGGCTCTGAAATCCTTGGTTACATTGTGGAGAGGCGTGAACTTCCCAAAACAGCCTGGTATACTGTTGATTCAAGGGTGGTTGACACATCACTGGTGGTCAAGGGCCTAAACGAAGGTGCTGAGTACCACTTCAAGATCACTGCGGAGAACCAGTTTGGTATAAGTGGATCTCTCAAATCCGAGCAGGCCCTTGTTCCAAAGACTCCTATTTGTGAGTATTCACATTCTAATGCCATCTTTTTATTACAGTACATTTATGTGTTAAACATTGAACATGTGAATATCTTAAATTCTTAATTAATGCCTTTATTAACAGGTGTACCTGAAGCCACAACCAATCCACCTGAAATTATGGATGTCACAAAGAACTCAGTTGCGCTGGCCTGGGCTAAGCCTAGAGATGGTGGTTCAGAGATTACAGCATACTATGTTGAATACAAGCTGGCGTCATCTGAAACATGGGAGCGTCATGAGAAGAAGATCACCTCTACCATGTACACTCTGTCTGGTCTGACTGCTGATGCTGAATATCAGTTCAGGGTTATCGCTGAAAATGATATTGGTCAGAGTGAACCCGGACCTGCATCAGATGTAGTCATATGCAAAGATCCATTTGGTGAGCCAACAATTATCTTCAAATTCACTGATGAATTCAATTTAATTTATTTCATATTTTTTAGGGTACAAATTTGTGGGTAACCAATATATTTTTCCCATAGATAAACCAAGTCAACCTGGAGAGATTGACATAGTAACTCTTACCAATAACTCCATTACTATTCGCTGGGGAGAACCTGAATGCGATGGTGGAAAGGAGGTCCTTGGTTACTGGGTTGAGTATAGAAAGTCTATTGAAAGCACCTGGAAGAAATGCAACAAGCAGCGCACCAAGGACAAAGAATTCATCATACATGGTCTGCAAGAAGCAACTGAGTATGAGTTCCGTGTGTTTGCCGAGAATGCAACTGGAATCAGCAGACCTCGTAGAACAGCCACAGGCATTAAAACCAAACTTGCAAGTAAGTTTTTTATATCCTGTTTTCTTCATTTAAAAACAATTTCTAGATGATTTATTAAATAATTGTATAATAAAATAATTGTAAAAATTATGAAAAAATACTATAAGTTGCTAACATTCATTTCAATTGCCTTTTACCAGCTGGAACAGAACCAGGCCTCAGGAAAGAGATGGACGAGGTAACAGCAAAACTTGGACAGACTGTGACCATGAAGTGTCAGATAATTGGCCGACCTCTACCCGACATTAAATGGTTCCGATTTGGAAAGGAGCTCAAGGCTGGCAGGAAATATGAAATGAGTTCTGATGGTCGCAATCACCAGCTGGTTGTGGTAGCAGACCAACAGGAAGATGAGGGCGAGTACACTTGCAAAGCCATAAACGAGGCTGGTGAAGCTGAGACCACGGGTGTCCTTGTTTTGGAAGCAGCTCCTCGCTTCCATCCTGACTACCCTCTAAAGAGTGTTTACTATGCTGAAGTTGGCACCACTGTGCGCATTCATGCTGCCTACATTGGACGTCCTCAGCCGAAGATCATGTGGCTCTATGGTCCTACACAGCTGCAACCCTCTGAGAACATCACTCTGGAGAATACAGAGTTTTACACTCATTTGGTCCTTAAGAATGTACAGCGAAGACTGAATGGAGGAAAATACAGAATTCGCATCAACAACCACTTTGGCAGTGCCGATACAGTATTCCAGATTGAAATCTATGGTATATAACTCTCTCCCAACTTGTTTTGACCATCTATTATCGCACATTATTTAAGTGAATATCTGTCTTAAATCTTAAATATCTGTCCTTTCTTTTTGTAGATAAACCTGCTATGCCAGAAGGTCCAATCAGGCTTGAAGCTCTGTTGAAGAATTCTGTGATCATTAGCTGGAAAGCACCAAAGGATGATGGTGGTTCGATGATCACAAATTACATTGTTGAGAGACGTGAGGACAAGGAGGGCGATGAATGGCAACTAGTGTCATCTTCCATCACTGGAACATCGTGCCGCATTCCCAATCTTATTGAAAATGCTGGATATCACTTCCGTGTGTCTGCACAAAACAAATATGGCAACAGTGAGGCACTGGAGACGCCAACTCCAATCCTCATTAAGAGTCAGTTAGGTAAGTTCAGTTAAAAAGTACTAGACTAGATTTTAATTACTGTACAAGACCACAGAAATTCTACATAAAGAAAAGCATGTATGTACATTTATATGTCTGTGTTTAATTGCTTTACAGAAAAGCCTGGGGCACCACTTAGTGTTTCTGTGGCTGGAATAACAAAGAACTCATGTGTTGTATCCTGGAGACCACCTCTTAGTGATGGAGGCTCCAAGATTAAGACATATTACCTTGAGAAGCGAGAAAAGAAGAAGGCTGAATGGGTGAATGTGACAAGTGATGAAATTCACCAGACAGTGTTCTCTGTGAAGGGCCTGACTGAAGGTGTTGAGTATGAATTCCGTGTCAAATGTGAAAATCTTGGAGGAGAAAGCGAATGGAGTGAAGTGTCTCCCACCATTATTCCCAAGACTGATGTTGATGTCCGTGCACCTGCCTTCAAAGAAGAGCTCAGGAACATGAGTGTCAGATACAAGAGCAATGCAACACTTGTTTGCAAGATTACAGGACAACCCAAGCCTGTGGTGAAATGGTTCAGACGTGGCAAGGAGATTCAGTCTGATGGGAAGAAAATTAAAGTGCAGGAATTCAAGGGCGGTTATCACCAGCTTGTCATCACCGCCGCAGATGAAGAAGACTCTACCGTCTATCAGATTAGAGCAACAAACCAGGGTGGATCAATCTGTGCAACAGTCTCTCTGGATGTTGAAGGTAAGTTATAAAATGTATTAAAAGTAAAGTAAGTAAAGTAAAGTAAAATAAAATTGTATATTGCGGCATATTTTATTTTCCAAATAAAAACACGTTTTCATTAAAGAATGTTTTCATTTAGAATTTAAGTCAGAGCGTTAATAACAATGTCAATATTTGTGCTTTGTTTATAGTTCCCGCAAAGATTAATCTGCCCAAGAATCTGAAGGATAAGGAAGCGATTCCAGCCCTTCGTGGTGAAGTGGTTAATATAAAGATTCCATTCACCGGCAAACCTGATCCAGTTATCACATGGCAGAAAGGACAAGATCTTATTGACAATGATGGATACTATCAAGTTATCGTAACCAGATCATTCACATCCCTTGTGTTCCCCAATGGAGTTGAAAGGAAAGATGCTGGATTCTATGTCGTCTGTGCCAAGAACAGATTTGGCATTGACCAGCAAACAGTTGAACTTGATGTTGCTGATGTACCTGATGCTCCACGTGGCATCAAAGCTGGTGATGTCTCAAGAGATTCTGTGAGCCTAACCTGGGTTGCACCTGCCAGCGATGGTGGTAGCAGAGTAACCAACTACATTGTGGAGAAATGTGCCACTACTGCTGAAAGATGGATTCGTGTTGCACAGGCACGTGACACTCGTTACACCGTCACCAACCTCTTTGGCAGAACAAGCTACCAATTCCGTGTCATTGCTGAGAACAAGTTTGGTCAAAGTGCACCATCAGAGCCATCTGGACCTGTGGTGACCAAAGAAGATAAATCAAGAGTGCTCAACTATGATGAAGAAGTTGATGATTCCACACCTGTCTCTAAAGGAAGAGCTCCACACTCTGAGGCCAAGAATGTGCATAACAAGTACATGATTGCTGAAGAGCTTGGACGTGGCCAGTTTGGCATTGTTCACCGTTGTGTGGAGATGAGCTCTGAGAAGACTTATATGGCCAAGTTTATTAAAGTCAGGGGCGCAGATCAAGCTCGTGTGAAGAAAGAAATTGCAGTTCTGAACATTGCTCGTCACAGAAACTTCATGTGTCTTCGTGAATCATTTGATAGTCCTGAAGAGTTAGTTATGATCTATGACTTCATCTCTGGTGTAGACATCTTTGAACGCCTTGGCACAACGGACTTTGAACTCTGTGAGAGAGAAATTGTCAACTACATCAAACAGGTGTGTGAAGCACTTCAGTACCTACACAGCAGGAGTTATGGACACTTTGACATCAGACCAGAAACTATTGTGTATACCACAAGAAAGAGCAGATACATCAAGATCATTGAGGTGGGACAGGCTGTGAAACTCACACCTGGAGACCAAATCAAAGTTCAGTTCACTACAGCTGAGTATGCTGCCCCTGAAATCCACCAAAATGAGATGGTGAGCACTGTTACAGACATGTGGTCAGTTGGTGTCCTCGTCTATGTGCTTCTTAGCGGCCTCAATCCATTTACAGCTGAAACTAATCAGCAAATGATTGACAGCATTTCAAATGCTGAGTACAGCTTTGATGATGACTCTTTCAAGGGAGCTAGTATTGAGGCATTAGATTTCATTGACAGACTGCTTACCAAGGACCGCAAACATCGTATGAGTTCTGCCCAAGCTCTAGAACATCCTTGGCTGACAATGAGCACTGAGGAACTGAGCTCAAAATCAATCAAGATCTCAAGACACAAGAGATATTACCAGTCTATGGTCAAGAAAGAGTGGAGCACAGTTGTTTCTGCAGCTCGTGTTGCCTCTGGTGGGGCCATCAGAAGTCAGAGAGGTGTAACAGTGGCCAAAGTCAAGATCGCACCATTTGAACATGGTCCTGTTGCAGGACCAATCAGGCACAGTACTTCTGACGTAGGTGGAGAGGTGAAGTTTATCTGTCACATTGAAAACTTTGATGGCAGTACTGAGGTGACTTGGTATTGTGGAGTGCGGCAACTTGAAGAGGGTGCTAGGTATGAAATTACCTATGATGAGGAGGAGGGAGTGGCAACCATCACCATCAAGGGAATAACAAAATCAGATGATGGAACCTACAGATGCAAGGTCGTTAACGGCTATGGTGAGGATTCTTCCTATGCAGAGCTCTTTGTTAATGGAGTGAGAAAATACCGTGACTTCTTTACGGCACGTGTTGTGAAGAAAGTGAAACGTAGGGTGGACACTGTAAGAATGCTCCAGAGACCTCCTGAGTTCACTTTGCCTTTGATGAACCGAACTGCCTATATTGGTGAGGATGTGCGCCTTGCTGTTACAATCACTGTGCATCCAGAGCCACGTGTCATGTGGCTGAAATCTGGGCAGAAACTCATACCTGGCTATGATGACAAGAAGTACACATTCATTACCGATAAGGGTCTGTACCAGCTTGTGATTCACAATGTCGATCCTGAAGATGATGCAGAATATAGTGTTTTGGCTCGTAACAGATATGGTGATGATATCTGCAAAGCCAGACTCACTATCAATCCTCGCCCTGCTCCTGCCGATAACACTTTGAGGCCAATGTACAAACGCCTTCTTGCTAATGTGGAATGCAGGGAAGGCCAGAGTGCACGCTTTGAAGTGAGAGTGTCTGGAAAACCAGACCTCAGGTGGGAGAAGGATGGAACGCCTTTGACATTTGGTCCATCAATCGAGGTTGTGCATGAGGGCTTGGACTACTTTGTTCTACATATAAAAGATACTCTACCTGAGGATTCAGGAACTTATAGAGTCATTGCCACAAACTCTGCTGGGTCTGCAAGTTGTCAAGCCACACTGAGGGTGGAACGAGTCACACATGTAAAGAAGGACTATGAGGGTGAGGATGATAAGAAGAAGAAGAAGAAGAGGGACCCTCAAGCAGAAGAAATTGAGAAGAAAGCAAGACTTACAATGATTCTTGCAGGTGCTAATGTCACACCTCTCACCCCCGCTGCACAGGATGCCTTGAGGGAAGCTGCAGCTATGTTCAAACCAGCAGTGGAACCAAAGAAGGCTAAATCAGAAGCTGAGGCAGCCAAAGAAAAGGAAGAGCGCAAAAAGAGAGCAGAAGAAAAGAGACTGAGGATGCCTTATGTTGTACCACCACCTCGTGAGCATGCTCCAACTCTACTGGAAGAGGATAAGGAGATTAAATACTTTGTGCCCTTCTCTGACATGAAATGGTACAAGAAACTCCGTGACCAGTATGAGTTCCCTGAGCCCATGGACAAGATCCCACAGAAGAGACTGAAGCGCATCCGCCTCTCAAGGTGGGAGCAATTCTATGAAGTTCCACTTCCAAGAATCAAGGACCATTATAAACCAAAATGGCGCATTCCAACTGTTTCACAAGATGATCTGGAAACAGTAAGACCAGCAAGGCAACGCACACCTTCCCCAGAAGTAGAGAATTATTATAGAATCAGGAGGAGGTCTCTTGGTGATCTATCCGATGAGGAACTCCTTCTGCCTGTCAAAGAGTATCTGTCCATGAAGGAAACAGAGGAAGAAAGGCTTCGTCTCGAGGATGAACTTGAGCTTGGATTCTCTGCTTCTCCACCAAGTTTGAGCCCCGTGCGTTTTGAACTTGCTGCACTACGTCATCCATCACCCCAGAGAGTGATGTATGAAGAAGGAGAAGAGGGTGAGGAGGTCCCAACATACGACTCCTATCGTATTCCCTCTAAATATGAAGCTGGCCCAAGCTATATTGATCTGCGTCAGCGTCATGACAAGGCTACCTACAGACCCCCAAGGCAGAAGCAGAGAGTATATGAAGAAAAGGAAGACCAAGAGCTACTCCGTTCAGCAAAGACCACACAAAGACTTACTTCATACAAGAGTCAGTTGAAACGCATGGAGTTTGAGGAGAAAACAAAAGTTGTTAGAAAGGAGAAAACAACTCGTGCCCCAGTAATGCCTGAGGGTGGCGAGATGCCTTATGTCCCATTGCCTCCTTCTCCAACATTGCCAAAGAGGAGAAGATCACTATCTCCTAAACCTCGCAAAACACCTGCTGCTGAGACTGAGGCAGCCAGAAAACCATCACCTTCCCTAGAGAAGCCACGCACCGCATCTCCTAGTGTTGCCTCCACAGACAAAGCAACCTCAATTGACTTGTCTGAAAAAGTTGACTACATGTCAAGATATGAGGCAAAGAAAAGGGCAATTAAATCTACGAAGAAGGTTGAGGTTGTGACACAACAGCCTTTCAGCCTTGACCATGTCCCACGCATTACACTAAGAATGCGCTCTCATCGTGTGCCATTCGGTCAGCACACGAAATTCACCCTGAACATCCAGTCTAAGCCAGATGCTGAGGTTAAATGGCTGCACAATGGTCAGGAGATTCATGCAAGCAGCAAATACCGCATGACCAATATCGGTGGAGTTGTGTCCCTCCAAATCATGGATTGCCAATTAGAGGACAGTGGTACATACCGTGTTGTTTGCAAAAATGCAAAGGGAGAGACCTCAGATTATGCCACTCTTGATGTAGCAGAAGGAGGATACTCTTCCTTTGTTTCTCTTCGCCAAGAAGAGGAGCCTCCCATTCACTCTCTCCCAAAGATGACTAAGGAAGTTTACCATGTATCTTCTAAAGTGTCAGCATTTGCTGAGACTGAAGTGATGCAAGTGTCTTCAATGGTTTCCTTGAGTGAAGTGAAGACTGTTAGTGAAACAGTGGAGACTCACGAAGAGTATTCATCTTCTGTATCCAAACAAGCCTTTGAGGAGACAGTGATAATAGAGGCCTCTGAGGAGAAACCAGCTGTATCAACTAAACCAACTCTCCCAGCTACAATTCTTACCAAACCACTGTCATTGACAGTATCTGAGGGAGAAAGTGCCAGATTCTCTTGTGATGTTGACGGTGAGCCAGTGCCCAGTGTGACCTGGTTGCGTGAAGGACAAGTCATTGTAACCTCTCACCGCCGCTATGTCACAACCTCTGAGTACAGGTCTACATTTGAGATTAAACCAGTGGAGCTCTCAGATGAAGGCAACTACACTGTTGTGGTTGAGAATTCTCAGGGCCGACAGGAAGCTGAGTTCAGTCTAACTATCCGTAAGCCAGCAGCTGAGGAGAAAGCTGTTGCCTCACCTCCAAGGGTGAAGTCACCTGTTGCCTCTCCTCCACGGGTAAAATCACCAGAGGGAGTCAAATCTCCAAAGAGACTGAAGTCTCCTGAACCTGTGAAGTCACCACCAAGAGTGAAGTCTCCAACATCTCCAAAATCTCCAAGGTCACCAACTCCCAAGGAGAAGCCCTCTTTCACCATGGGTCTGAAAGACGTCTCTGCAGCCTCAGATACTATTGTGAAGCTGACTGTGAAGGTGTCTGGAGAACCCAAGCCCACATTCTCTTGGACAAAAGATGGAAAGGTACAGCTGAAACATTGAAATTATTGTATTACCTTTTTAATTATTTTTTTGAAGTTGTGAGAAATAACCTAAATCAAATTCATGCTTTCATTCCAGACTCTCTCCCAGGGTGGTAAATATGAAATCTTTGAGGAGAGTGGGTCAGTCCATCTAGAAATCTATGAATCTGAGGTGTCAGATAGTGGAACATACAAATGCACTGTCACCAACACTGCTGGCTCATCCTCCTCAAGCTGTACTGTCACAGTTAAAGGTAAGGGCTTTTGACATTGATTGTAATACAGTGTTGTAATATGGTTAGGATTTTTAGCTCTAAAAGTTTGAGGCTTTTAATCAAATATTTATAATACTTTTGTGTCTACTCACAGCATCAGAACAACAGATGGCGACTCAAAAGGAATCTGTATCCACTTATGAAACCAAGGGAGAGGTTGTTGAACAAATTACAAAAAGGGAGATTATGCATGAGGAAGTCCAGTCTTTCACAGAAGTAAAAGCATCCCACACCCAAATGACCATGTCAGTGGGTCAGTCGGTGACACTGAAAGCCAACATCGCTGGGGCTACTGATGTCAAATGGATCCTGAATGGAGTCGAAGTTGCCAATTCAGAGAGCTACAGATATGGAGTATCGGGGAATGACCACACATTGACAATCAAGAGCATTAGTCAGCAGGACCAGGGCATCATCACATGCGAGGCAAGGACTGAACATGGGACTGTCAAATGCCAATTTGATACAACAATCAGTGAGACGCGTTCCGATGCACCATCATTCCTCAGCCAGCCGAAATCCCAGAATGTCAATGCAGGACAAAATGTAACATTCAAATGTGAAGTATCAGGAGAGCCTTCTCCTGAGGTTGAGTGGCTGAAAGACAATGTCCTGGTAAGCTATATAACAATCCTTATTTTAACATAACTACCATAAACCATAAATTGAGCTGTATGTACTTATATTTCTTTTTTCTATATATTTTCCCCTCTGTAGATCTCTGTAACATCAAACATGAAACTGAGCCGTTCAAAGAATGTGTACATTCTGGAGATTCAGGAGGCCACTGCTGCTGACTGTGGGAAATACACAGTAAAAGCTAAGAACAAGTTTGGACAGTGCTCTGCCACTGCATCATTAAATGTTCTCGGTAAGTCATCTGTGCCATTGCTTCACTAACATCTTCCTTCACAGGACAAAATTGCTTTCCCAAGTTTTAAGACAAAGAAAACTTGTGCACGCCTTCATAACATCTGCTTCATGCAGACAACTGCGACAGTACTACTGTATATTATATATTTATTATGATGCAATTGTAGCATCATGTTTGTTACTCATCTTTACTCAACTCGACTCACTGAATGTAATTTCATGATTACATTATTATGCATATTCTTAATGCTAACTTAATTCACAATTCCCGTCATGGGTGTATTTTTATATATTATACAGTATGTAATCATTGGACAACAAAAACATACTCAGTAAATACTCACAGCTCAACTGCTAAGGCATTTTGGCTTCACTGTGATGCTTCTATACTCTCACAGCTCTGGTTGAGGAACCTGTCAAAATGATTGTAATGGAGAAAGCCTCTGCTACTGAGAGCTTGCAGGGCAGTATGTCGGCCGCGGCCGTCCACATGGCTTCATCAATGCAAGAGTCATCCTTCAGCAGCTCCAGCATGTCTGAAGTTCAATTTCAAAGCATGTCTGCTAGCATGTCTTCCATGACCTCTGAAACAATGGTAGCCATGAGCTCCAGCACTGTAATGAGCTCCAGCAGTGTAATGGAGGTGTCAGCAACTCACTCACATATGGAGGGGTCCACCTCCCAACACCAGTAAAGGTGAGGCTGTAACTGTGAATGTGTCTGTCCGATTCACCGCTCGCGTCCGAAATACTAACAGAATTGTACTCCCTATGAAACATTTCAGAGTTTTAATATTCTCTCTTTTTTCTTCCTTCATGACATCTAGGTGTGCTAAAAACACGTAGGACTCTCCTGGATGATTTCAGCTTCGGAAAAGGAAAGATATTGACAGTCCCCTGCGCTTTCTCAGGAGAGTCTACACCTTTCATTGAGTTGTCCCATTCAGGGAGGACTGTCCAGTGAGGAGGGGGGAGAAATGAGGATCTCACTACACTCGCTGTGAAGGAGAATAATGCTGGAGCATACACCCTCAAGCTGTTCAAAGTGCCTGGATCTGACATTGCAGCAGTCAATGTCAACATTCGATCTATGTATAAAAAAAAAAGAAAAATCATAATAGAAATTCTACCCCTATCCCATTTCCTTTCTTATTCAGTGCCTTTTTATTTATTGAATGGGTTGAAATACTCATTACTTGATAAAGACCTGGATTTCTGTTCTTGTAAATATGAACTATTTTTATACCAAACTTGACATTAATTTATGCCACACTAGACTAAAGTCTAAAGTTGTTATAAAATGTGCCATATTGGATAATTATGACTAGGATTTTTGAACCATTTTTCTGTGACATGTACATAATGTATATAGCCGAATTTACCGGTTATGGAAAATGTATGCATTGTTATTTATGACAATAACTGAAACAAAGGAACTAAATGTTTTAACAGGAGAAAGTTTCACATGAAACGAATACCCTGAAAAACTAGAAACGAAACTATGTGCCTCAACAATAAGTTGAAGTCTTAAGATTGCCTCAACAGGTAGAGAGGCTCCCTGTTGAAGTTAAAACTAAATCAGACACCAAGCAATGCACCGATGCATCTGTGCATTCGATTATTTCAACACGCATATGATTTAAAAACTATGACCATAAGACCTTGAGTGCTGTTTGCATTTACCCTCATGTAAGCAGGACAACTAGGCCTTGTGTTCAGACTGATTATGTCATACCACCATTTTGATGACATGCGCAAAGTGCGAGCGGCCTGCACTTTGAGCTTTTTATTATTTTTTTTATGTGCTCGGGTTCTGGCAAGGGACCATTTGAATTGGATTTTCAAAGAAGTAACATCACCTGGCCATTTATTTTCAAAATTCAATTTAAGTGCTTCTTTGCAGAATCTGTGCCACCTCTTGGAGGATTGCTAGGTAATTTTTGTGTGTGTTTGTGTTAGTGTGTGTTAGCATTAGAATCTCACATTGTCAGTAGTCAGGGTAGACAACAAGCAAGTGTGCCACAGTGTCACCATCTGCTGTGCTAAAAACATGACCTAATACATGTATGCAATGCCCTGCACTTTGATTGAACTTATTTATGTAGTACTTATATATTCAACCTCCTTGAGTTTTATCATTATTGATTTAATAAAGCATGATTGCAGCACCATAATTGCTGGATTTTTGAGTCGTCTTTTCATTCGTATCAATATAGCCTATTTGTTCCACTTGTAGTCTACAGTTAACCCAACATTATGCACACACATATTATGATTATGTCACTCATCTCAAGCTATAAACATCAAAATGATGTCAGGTTTTTTTTTAATTATTAACAAACAAAAAAACAAATACTGCATGTAATTAAACACATATTGTGCATTATCATCTAAAGAAAACAAAATGAAATTCAACTCAGTTTAAATCATACCCTATCACATGAAAATACTGCAAAAATATTATTGCTACTTTTTGCAGTTGGGATTTTTAGAATGTAAGCTATTGTATAATTAAACTATTTTGCAATTCATTCCAAACCATTGTTACAACCTTTTAGTTTCAAGTCCTTAAATGACCACTACAATTTAGCAGCTCAGAGCATTTCCTTCTATCACCTGGCACAAGATCTCTCTGGCAGAGCTCAGATGTATTTAATTTGCTGGTGTGCCTAGTTTGCACTTCTATCATTTGTGAGATAGCATAAGGCTAAGTGGTTTCTGCTGGCAAGCTTGCACTCATAGATCCACTGTATGCATTCTGTGACCAGAGAAACCACATCTCAGAGGGGCAGAGAGGAGCACAGAGCTTAGAACGGTAGGTGATGGGGCTTTGCATTAATTCTTCACTTAAAAACAAAATGTTAGTCATTAATGAAAAATGGATGTGTAGTTTCCAGGTAACCATGAAATACCAATGCAACACCAGCATACTGTTTTTTACCATGTACTTTGCTCTTTTTACCCTCTCACAGATTAAGACTTTACAATATGGGTAAACTGATCCACCTGCTGCCTCAGATTGTCATAGTGTGTACACTGACTCTCTCAGATAAAATTTCAGCTTTTGGTATGTCAGAGTATTTTACTTTCCTGCCTACATAGAGAACTTGATTGTTATATTAGGATGTTATATTTAGGAATATGACACTAACTGTTTTAAGCAGACATATTGAATGAAAAATAACATTAGAAAAGCTTAGCTTTCCCAGTTCTAATTACTTAAACAGTTGCAAAGATTGAATGTGCCAGCCAAGGCCATAAAGTGTCTCTGAATTGGCAGCTGCTCACTATGTCTGTCAGCAAAATGCTAACAGACACAGAATGCTCACATGCTTGCAGTAAATTAGATTGAATTTGAAGAGCTATTAGTGAGCTTCCAAAGCTTTTTTTCTTCTTCGGTACTGTCCGCCTGTTGTTTTGAATGCAGTCTTTGGAGGTTATGTCAGTGAATGTGAAATTCAGTTTGTATTAATGTTTTTGTTTAGATTACAAATGCATACATAGGATGTCAATGCACCAGTCATTCTTCATTCCACCTCCACCACCACCTCCTTTTCCTCCTGAATCACAAGTGGCTTTGCTGATGGTGAAAATCAAACAGTTTTTCTATATTTTTGTTCATATTGTGATATGATGTAGCTACCATAACTACAATAATTTAGAAAAGGAATTTTCTTTTGTAGATTGACATAACAGAGCATATAACAGGATTAAAAGGTGCAAAGGTAAGTGATTTATTTAAACTAGAGTTCAAATCACAGAGTAAGAATGATCTTTCACTAGTTTTTATCCATTCACATAGGGAAGCAGAGGGCCCAGGGGAGAAAAGGTATCAGTTTCCCCCAAAATAAAATAATTGACTACATTTATCACATCCTTAAAACCTTAAAACACAGTTACCTAAAAATCACATATTTTTTAATACATGTCAGGGTGAGACGGGAGAAACAGGACCTCAGGGTTACTCAGGTTTTCCTGGTAATATTGGTCCACCTGGAGAAAAGGTAAACTAAAAGATATAAACAGATGTATTTTGTTCATTTAACCACAGATATGTCAATGAAAATTTTCAGTCATAATCTGGGGGGATATACACATACATTTTTTGTAAGAAGTTTTCTCCACTTGTGTTGAGGGAGAGAAGGGCGAGAGAGGCTGGATTGGAATGTCTGGAGATGATGGTGAATCAGGAAGAGAAGAGGTAAGGTATTTCTGGAGACT
This sequence comes from Sardinella tawilis, assembly GCA_030264315.1. Classification (NCBI taxonomy): domain Eukaryota; kingdom Metazoa; phylum Chordata; class Actinopteri; order Clupeiformes; family Clupeidae; genus Sardinella; species Sardinella tawilis. Next base: position 8,444,870 of record JASCQY010000071.1, on the reverse strand, counting down.
GTGCTCATAAATTATGAATGTTTCCACCTCACCTCGGTGTGATGTTTCTTTTAAGGGAAAAAGAGGCCGAACAGGTGCCAAGGTAAGGATAGTCAACTCTACACCTTTTGGTGATCTTCAATTTACTGTGCTTTTATTTCTTGTGCATTTATTGTTGTGACATATCCCATGCAGGGAGAGAAGGGATGGAAGGGCAAAGCAGGAATGCCTGGTCAAAAGGCAAGTAAATTAATAAAAGAAATGTTTATTCATTCATTCTGTTATGTAATTAACCGATTTACACTTTAAGGACAACATATTTACAACTTTTTATGCCATTGTTTACACTTTATTAGCCTGGGAATATCCATGCTGCCTTGCACACTCGTTCCGAACTGCACGGCAGCCTGGAGACCATGGCTGAAATTTTCGCATGAATTTGGGAACCAATCACACAACAGGGAGAGATGGCAAGACGATGCGCGAACTTTAGGACAAACGAAACCTGAAATCCCGTACGAGAAAATGTATGGGTGGTCCCCAGACTAAATCTCACTTGAGATTTAGGCTGGTGTTAGCCAGGCTGACACTTTATAAAAATAGTTTCAAAATGTTTGAATCTGAATCTATTCCTTCATCTTTTCATAATTTATAGCAAAAGGATGAAACACCACATCCTTTAAAACCCTGTCTGAAGACTGTTCATATCATTACCAAAAAAAACACCTTGCACTTAATCATTTTGCTAATATGTCCTAATTTTGAGGGGAAAAAAATTAACTTTTGTAGCCTAGACCACCTAGCGGCAGAATGTATTCTTGCCTAGCTACTTGGTCTAGTCTCGCACAGTAGAGGCAAATCTTGGCCTGTCTCGACCCAGGACTGACCAATCAGAACGCTCTATCTGTGTAGCGTGTCATTGGGGCGGGCTTAGCACGATGACGAAAGGGCTGTCTCTTGGATGTTAGGGCTGCCTGATAGCTCTGATTGGTCAGTAGGGCTGGCCTATTATGTGTAGAGACAGTTTGAACAATAACTTGATCCCACCCACAGGCTTTAGCGCTGTGAACGGTCCGATTCCAGACTATACAATTCATGTGTATAGTTTGGCTTGTCAGGCTAAAACTTTTGCACTTTGTAAGACAAATTGTTGGTGCACATGCAAAACACTGAAAATTGAATGCTCTCAACATGTTCCCTTCAAACTTCAACAGGGCACTACTGGAAGACGAGGTGCCAAAGGTCAAAAGGTACAGGGGAAACTATCTTCACCATCTAATACATTTCTGTATTTCTATTTAGTCGCAGTGATTGAAAGTGTATTGCGCCATCAAGAGGTTACTATGTGGTGGCCTTATTTGAGAAATGTCCGTTACACCTACCTTGGTACTTACACCTCTCCCTACCGCCTGACACTCACCTACAGTTGTCTGACAATTACTTCCAAATGGTTAGTAATGGTTGCAACAGACATACTGTACATGAGGATGTAGTCTGTTTTCTTGGAGGGAAAAAGCGCCATTTTTTAATCATTGGATGAGAACACTACCTTCTTTGTAAGAGCCTATTATTTCATTCACTCATTGTTACTGTTGCAGGGTGATATGGGATTGAAAGGATACACGGGATTACAAGGCCTACATGGGATGAGGGGAGTTGCTGGAAAAAGAGGCCGAACAGTTAAGCGCTGCAATTTGTTGCATGTTATTTCCAACATGTGCTGCATATTGAATATTTATTAATTATGCATGTAATTTCAATTTAGGGCATCAAAGGTGACCCAGGATCACCTGGCATGGCTGGATATGGTGGTATCATTGGCAGACCAGGAAATATGGGACTGCCAGGAGAACCAGGACAAGGTTCATTATATTGAACTATCCTTCAGTCCATTCATGACAAAGGTATAAAACTGAGGGTGTTTTCAGAGATGTCTATATAATGTATTTACAATGTCTTCTGGTCACAGTACAAATGATAGCCGGACTCAAGGGAGAAAGGGGAGTTAATGGAGTCACAGCTCAATGCAACTGTTCCTGGTCTAATGCCTCTGAGCAGCCGCATGCCCAACTACCGCCGTCTACGGGGGTTGTATCTGTATGTATTTCATACTATACCTGTTAATCTGCAATTATACAGATCAGATCTCTACACAGTAATTAGTCCATGACATCAATGCTACATAATAAGGCCTATCAATTATCCATTCAAACATGCCTCTGCAACATTTTTCTCCTGTGTGTTATTATAGCAAATTTTTATTGCCAACAATGAGAAGGAAATGCTAGACTTGCAATCAGAGAACACAATGGTGTTAAGAAAGGACATCCGTGCATTATTCATCTTCACAAATTCCAACTGGAAACACATTCAAGTAAGTTGCCAATGCTATTTAATATAAAACATATCAGTTGGGCTGTTATTGCGAATACAGTCAGAATTTATTTTGAAATTAGTTATTAACTTTTAAGAAATTGCTTTGAGAACTAAGCACTGCAAACCCATCTTCCCAGCTGTCTTGTTCTCTCCCTAGCCTATTTCATACCCCCTCACACAATAGCCTACCCATGCTACAGTAGGAAAATCTACTGTATCTATTGGAATGTCAACTGTCACATGTCAAAAGTCATATGTTTCTGTTCCTGTAGGTGCTACCGAAATTAAAGAAGACATGAAGAAAAAAAGTTTGTTCATTACCAAGTAGGCCTACTAATAACAGAAACAGAAAGTATTAATTATGTCCAGTTCCACAGAGGAAATGTCCAGACCATAACGAAAGAGACTACCATTCACTCTCCAAAATGCAATAATGCTGTAGGCGTCTTATACTGTGACACATTTTTGATGCTGAAACATCATTAGCCTACTTGTTCTTTGAGATATAGCCCAGTCTCACATCTGTTAGAAGTGCAGAATAAAATATTGCCACATTTCATGAATCTAGTCCCTGACTTTCTTGCTTGTAAACATTCTCTTGCATGTTCAATGCAATCAAGCTGGCGCACAGCAAAATCGCATGTATGCGCAATCTCCTCCTTTCACTTCCCTTGCCGCAAATAGACCGTATAGCAAATAAGAAATCACGAAGAGGGAATAATGTGTATTTAAAGCGGAAGAGACTAAAAGTGGGCAGGCGCTGTTCCTGATGCGTCATCTGTCTGTCAAGCCCTGCCACGCACACAAGCGGACATCATGATTTCAAAGTTATTTATTTACTTATTTCTTGCTCTCCATCTCAAAATTGCACCCCGCTATTTTGCGGTAACAGCGGAGGAAAACGATGAGGTAAAAATAGAAGTATTGTTCATGCCAGAAAACTGCACAAAGAAGAGTGGGAAGGGGGATTTGTTGAATGCACACTACGATGGATACCTTGCTGAGGATGGATCAAAGTTTTACTGCAGGTAACGTTAGGTCCATGTGTCGCGTTGTTGGCCTACACTTCTGATGTTTCAGGTCTTTATAAACTGTTATTTTGAGAAGTTTGGTTTGGTTGATAGCAATAGGCTGCTCCCAACCATTTCTTAAAAGTTGCAACGATAACGTTATCGGTAGGCTACTGTAATTTCCTTGGGCCAGCCCAGTCTAACGTGAAGCATATCCATTTGCCTTACTTTTCAGTCGGTCAGTGAAGGATGGGCACCCTCAGTGGTTTATTTTGGGTGTTGGGCAAGTATTAAAGGGCCTTGACGTTGGATTGATGGGGATGTGTCCTGGAGAAAAACGCAAACTTACAGTGCCTCCCTCATTAGCATTTGGAGCGAAAGGAAAAGGTAGAGTGCAACGGCTCGTGGCATGTGCATGACAATACCGCCACCATCTGTTGGGCCAGCAGTTGACCCGCAAGCTCGGGAATGCGGTCTGCATGATCTCTTTGGTAGGCTATTTCACTCGGGGACTCTGCTTGCACGTCTTAAACTGTATATGAGAGACTACTTTAGTAATTCTAGGGTTTGCTAAATAATTGGTTTAATAAGCCAATATTTTGCATGCAGTGATATTTTCGGTTTGTCTAGGCCACATTATGTTGCCAGAATAGTGTCACTGGTTTATGTGCTTTTAAAGAGTTAATATTTGTCATGCTGCAATGCTGCTATGATCTTATCAGTTCTTTACCCCACAGTGTGTGTAAGTCTGGATGACGGACACAATTTCACTATTTTTGTGACAGTAAAATTTCCTTGTATCCTTGTCTGGATGCTCCTGCAAATATGCTTATTATGTCATTGGAAGAGGTGGATATCCTTAGCAACTGCTGTAACCTAATTTCAAGCAAAAATATGTCATATGTCATTTTAAAAGCCTATCTTAGAGTTGCAGGAGGCCTAAAAATAAGTTTTGTGCAGGAACTATCTTATCTCACACTTTCAGTTCACCCAGATACCTTTAAGATTTAAATTATAGTGATTAATCATTTGTCATGAGTTTCACAGTTGCTAATTAATTTAGGTATTTACACAAGCTGCTAATCTAGTCATTTGTTTACAGCTGTTACCAACAGGTCACTTCTCAGTGAGGACTAAAATCACTGATGTTAAAGCAACACGCCACCATTTTTGGAAATATGTTCATTTTTCATCTCCCCTCCAGTTAACTAATTGACCGATCGCAAACTCCACCAAGAACGGCAACTGACCAATTATACGCATAGCAACGCAACATGGTAACGACAAAGTCTGTCAAGCTGCTAGCTCT
>JASCQY010000071.1:8429702-8440096 GCA_030264315.1 Sardinella tawilis | reverse complement strand
CGCTTTTAAACGTGATTTTCGTGGAAAAGTCAATGGGAAAATGGAAGCCTTTGAGCCACTTCCTGGTGCGATGACGCTGTCTCACTGGCCAACTCTATGGCTTTGCTTGACGGAAATAGCAAGGGGGGCGTGGCTTTGCGAACGGTCAATTGAGCCATACCATTCTCCTGTTCATCCAGTCCTTCTCTCAGTCTGGCTATTCCTATTTATGCTCCAAGCTAACATTTATCATTGAAGCGGATTAGACCAGGCGAGATGCTAACGGTCCAATTCAACTCAATGATACATGCTAATGTGGAGCTAAAATTGGTATTGCCAGACTCAGAGAAGGACTGGATGAACAGGAGAAAGGTATGGCTCAACTAATTAACTCGAGGGGAGATGTAAAATGAACATATATCCACAAATGGTGGCGTGTTGCTTTAAGATTTGTGTAGGAGCAAATAATACATAATCTGAAAAAATCTGGTACACAAACCAGGCCATCTGGTAAACACAAAGTAAACTCTTGAAACTTACGGTAGATCCCCCTTACAATACCTGAAAGAATCGCTTAGTAACTCTTGTTCTTTTTTTGCGTTGTTGTTGCATTAACCATGCCAAAAGCTGTAGGGGGAGCTCGGCGAGAAAGAACGCAAGAAGATCCCAATACTGTAATTTCCCCCTCCTTTCTAACGCTGTGCCTACATGCCATTCATTTTCGAAAGAGCCCGTAGTCATGCTGCCATACACTGACTTCCCCCCAATGTCACGTCATTAGACACAACGTTAGCTGGCATCACTCCGGTATTAGCTAGATAGTTAGCCTACCACTACTGAAAAAATGGCATGTTAGAATCAAGTATTTTGGACATAAACTGCCATATTAATTACAATCACAACGAAGACATGTCAACATCACTTTTGCATGCTTCGCATTCTCAGAGTTTACCATTTAGAATGTTCACCCTGGAGCTTCTTGCGCCGTCTCTCATTCCTCACACATCATATGAGATTACTGATAGTAATTATCCATAAACTAGTAGGCCTGAATATGCGGCAAGGCATGAGTAGCCTAATTCTCCATCTTATCTTTCTTCCAAGCGTTTATAAGTTCTTTGCACATTACATTCAGTAAGCCTAATGCGTTTTATACGTTGTCGCCACCTATTGGCACATGTATGAATCAAAACAAGGAGGGCCTCGCTTCTCCAAACTGCATGCAATGGTTTTACCAGATTCAGACACTAAGGACAGCAGGGAATATCACAGTCTTCGACAAAAATGGTCAGTCAAGCAAAACAATGATTTCTAAGTGATTTTATGACTATGAAAATCTTGCATAGGGTCTCTTTAAAATTATCATTTGACTGACATTTAGGTTTCGACTAACACCTGATGACACAATTCTTCTGTGGTTATTTTAATTGTCATCACAATTATTTATGTTATCAGCTCCTGTGCCACCTAATGCAACAATAATCTTCGAAGTGGAGCTCTTCTCAGTGGCCCGAGGGCCGCGTAGCATTGAGGCGTTCCAAGAGATGGACCTAGATAACGATGGCAGTCTTACAGAAGAGGAGGTAGTATGCTTTTTCTTTAGATAGGGTTAGGGTTAGTAATAATGATAATAATATCAATATAAGATGTCCATGATGTTCTTATTTCCTGTATTATATTGTTGCATGCGTTACGTAGGTTGATTTCTACTATTGATTGATATAACCAAAAAGAGAATGTTGAGCTACATTAGTAACCACTGCTTTTCTTCTAAATGCAGATTAGACAATACCTGAAGTCACAAGATCTGAAAAACACAGGCAAAGCTAAAGAAGAGACCTTCTATGATGGTGTAATTAAGGATGTACTTCGAAGGAATGATGCTGACAAAGATGGAACGCTATCTATGAAAGAGTACAATGTCTATGGACATGATGAACTCTAGCATCTCACAAATGTGCTGAAGTTATTATTGTTTTTCTTGTGACAAAACTAATAATTGCACAATGTTGTCCAAAAATACCACTACATACAGAAAAGTGGGTCTTCTGTCTTTTTTCAAAAGGAATACACCTTTACGCACTGAGATTACAAATTCTGACACACACACACACACACACACCCTGGCTAGATATACAGTGCTTATAATTATTAAAGAGACCATTAAAAATGTAATTTGTTTATAATGGCTGGATGACTAAGTGGCTGGTGTACATGATATCTAACAACATCGACAAGAGCAGCTGATGGACACTTATGACGATCTGGTCTCCACTGTAGCGCAATAGCCGTTGGCCGAGATCAGCCCATTGGTTGGATCAGCTGCATATTTCTACATCTTGTCTGGCCATGTCTTCCTAAGTACTTCCACTTGATTGATAGATAGTAAGAGATAGCCTACTTTATTAATCCTGAAGGAAATGTAAGGTGAACTATGAGATCCTGAATGATGCCACTTCTGTTGACGTTCCATATAAAACAAACAAAACGCTACTCTCAAATTCACGCTAGTAAATCAACTTTTCTGACTGCCCCAGGTCATGCACATAGGCATGCTCACTAACCCCATTCCCCTCCCTTCACAATCTTATTGGTGTTTGGCTGAAATGTGGTTTGTTATGTTTTGGTGCACAACCTGTGCCCTCGTGTTTGTTTGATGTTTTACAGCCCCTGTGTTGTCTCCAGAGGCCAGACTTTTTCACAATGTATTCAGGGGGCAGGCAGCAAGCTGATCAAGGGGAGAAGCCTACGATTTGAGACAAAAATGAATTTATGCTGAAAACCTTGCAAGATCTCATAGTTCACCTTTAAGGGTTTTTTTTTTGATGGATGGATGGATAGTGATTCTCACCTTCTACCAGTGCTAGTCTGAATTTGATCCCATTGAGATTTTTGTTTCAAGAGGCATTTGAACCTGTCCAATCAGCAAACATAGGGCAGGATTATGAATGCAGAGCTAGAATGCTATTAGTCAAGGCAGGCTATCACTCAAGGGCTGATCCAATCTTTAAACACCTCCAGCAATGATCAAATCTCTTTACCGAATGTCCAGACTCTCTGTACGAAACAAAGTGGAGAATGAGGGGCTGGTTTATTACCAGGCTAGTCCATGTCTGATCTGGCCTAAGCTTTTAGTGATGAGGTTGTCCAAAATTGTCACTATTTCAAGTCCAGAATGCATTGCCTTAAGCCAGCCACTATGCCAGTACGTCAATTCAGACAAGCCCATTATCAGTTAATAGACTTGATGAATAGGTTCAGAACAATTTAAATACAGCTGCATCTTCTGCTTCTCTAAGAATCAGAGCTCTTGAAAGCTACAGTGTATGACTTAATGTTGTCTACCAACAGAAATGGAAACATTTTAAATTAATGTAAGCCTACTCAAATATTTCCAGATGGATTACATATGAATTAATGTACCTATAGCACAGAAGTACAGAAGGTGTGGGTCAGTCATGCTTCACTGCCTAACCATGATTCACCTTCAGCTTTTGCCTGATGAAGTGTTTAAAGGAGAAATTCGGTATGAATCAATCCATAGCCCAGTTGTTAGAGGTCACTGACTGCTGTCTGTAGCAAAAAGAACAAAAAAAATTGATGCAACATAGGCCGAGTTATAAACCAATAACTATTGCTAACTGAATGGGGCATAGCGAAATGAAACTGAAAGTAAGACACTATGCCCCATTTACTTAGTGTTAGGGTTCATTATTCAGTCTATGTTGTATCAAATTTTTTTGTTCTTTTTCCTATATGAACAGCATTCAGTGACCTTGAACAACAGGGCTATGGATTGATTCACACCGAACTTCTCCTTTAAGTAACTGCAGCTGAGCAACATCACCACTAGATGCCCAACCTTAGCTGTAAATATGAAAAATACAGTTTTTTTGTCACACTCACTTTTTTGTGTCAATCCAGTCAGGAGTGGGTGATTGTGTATGCACATGCGTTTTTATTTGCTTTTTTTAATCTGCAACTTAAATCTTCTAGAATTTAAGTTCATTTTACACCTACACCTAGCTTCTGGCCTATAGCAAGCATGCTCCTGCTGAAACATTAACTTTTAAAGTCTGTTATACACTTGCCATCTATTAGCTCCATTCTATAGTGTCATTGTTCCCTTGTCTTTTGTTTCCCAGTGGACTGCCTGAAGTCAGTGTTCAGCCAAGACTGCCCAGTGCTCTCTGACACGCCGTTCAAATTTGAAAGCCCTGGGCACGCCTCCATTTGGCCCTGGCCTGATGACCACCCACAGGAATTCCTGAGATTTCCTCTCTAAGTCCTCCATGTGTCCATGTTGACAGCTGTCCTGAAACATGCCAACAATGCTTATTCTTTGGACAATTAGATTAAGCAGGCACTACAGAGGAGGCTTAACACGGTCAGATTCTGTGCCAAAAACGATGTAAATAAGAATGAAGTGTGCTACTTGATCCAAAGACAGATCCAAAAGACAAGACATCATTGCAAATAAAAACATACAATACAGTACACATCCATACACATACTAATCTATACTATTATTACTATATCTCATAACACACATACTACAGTAGTCTAACCTACCCTAAACATCCAGATAGTGTAACCCTTTACATCCCTCCCTGCGCTACCAAAGCATTCACACACTATAGATCCTACCCCAATATGGGAGATACAGTATGGATGCATTATGTACCCTTCCAGGGAGCAAGTTGTGCTAAGTAGCATATTAGGGAGTAGTGTGGACACAGGACTGTCATGTGCAAAGGAACAGTGTAAGCAACAATGCAAGTGCAAAAAACAATGTGCTACTCAAATCCAAGTCCAGTAAAAGTCCTATCCTAACCTTTCCTCTCCCTGGTCAGGGTCAGGACAGAACTACAGTATACTAAACCCAATGTGCTATTCAAGTCAAAGTCAAATAAAAGTCCTATTCAGCCTATTGGCCATTCTAAGTTGTATTTTTTCTACAACTATTTGAATCATTTTAAACAAAGAATCACTTCTCCCCATCTTGCTAATAGGCAGTTCACCCTGTTGCATTACTGGTGTGAGCCACTGGATGGCTGTCATGTACTAGAATATGCAAAGAGAAACCAGAACAAAATAAGAATATGCCACAATGCAAAAAAAACATAAAATCATGTTTCAAGAAATGCAGTTGTTTTCAGGCTAGTGTCAAAGTACGATGATACATTACAAACAATCTATTGATGGAAAACTTTAAAAGTAAAAACAGTTCATTTTGTAAACACATGGTCAAGGTGTAGGTTAGGTCATCTATGCTACCAGTACCCTCTCTGTTCAGCAGCAAGAACTCATGTTTGGGATAGTTTTATGTGTCATTTATAAAGAACAAAAATGTGCTCAAACTGCATACTGGAGTATAAGCCAAGTTCCCAAGGTTACAAAGTCCCTTGGTGATGACAAAAAAAAAAAACCTACAATTGAGCCAAGTTTGAAAAATCAAGACAAACAGAAAAACCATATGTGCACATTTTTTCACATAGCATTTGAGTTTGCATCACGTCTGACCAAGATTTCCATCTAAAACCACAGGCGTTCCAAAGACTTGTATCTGACTTCTCCACAGACTTCACACAGAAAATATCTGAATTAGGTTGGAGCATACAAGCAGCTTTCCAAGACCAGTATAATCAGATAGCCCATCACCGGAGTGTTCTGGGCATTTGTTTTCTTCCTTGCTGCAGCTGGCCTTTGTCATCTGTCCTTTGGGATGTAAATATTGGCTGCAGCAGAACGTGAATCCTGTGCTTGTGCCCCCGGGGCTGAGACGCTCTCAACTGGTTCCCAAGTGATTAGAGGTCTGTGTGTGACGGCTGGTTAGAGATCACTGCCACAGGAGGGTGAAAAGAAAATCATTTGCCGCGTGCCACAGGCTAATTCAGACAGTCCTCCCACTGACCATCCTGTTGTTTGGCATAGTGATTTCTATATGAAACATCCCCACAACTTTCTAAAAGCTAAAACTCTTTCTCATTCCATCCATTGGCAGAATCCTTATAGAATTCTCAAGGCAGGATGTGTCAGCATGCTGCAAATAAATCAGCACCACAGAATGTGAGGAACAAGACATCACAGAGTGTCTTTTGTTATCTAGAAAAATGCTTCTATTGTACAGCATGATGCTTCAGTGAAACTGTACTGATGAAGTGCTACTAAATCTAGATATTCATATTTGGGATGTCTTGGAGTTCTGTATCATGCAGTCTATTCCTACCACTTTGCATCATGTTAAATACACATTTCTACACACACAATACGATGCGCAACATGAAAGTAGGATACCGTATATCCATAAGTCAGAGTAAAGTTAAGATAGTGGCAGTGCAGTCTTACTTTTCTTTTGTCAAAATCTGAACCTCATCAGATGATGTGAGACCTACTTAGCTGCACGTGTGTGTGTGCTTAAAAACATCAGCTCCAGGGGCCAAGGACAGCCTCCTTTGTGAAAGAGTTGGGGCGTGTGATGTCAAAGGAACAGATGCTGAAAACATCGGATTGGAGCTGGCTCAACCAAATCACAATTGGGGGACAAATGTTTACAATTTCTTCCTCTTTTTTGAGGCAGCATATATGTATGACATTCATATGTTTATGAAGTTTTGCTTTGCTTCTTAGACAAAACAAAAATAACACAGAGATTGTCTACATTATATGCCCAGTGCCTTGAAACAGCCCATCCTAAGTTTATTGTTGTGGTGTTACAGACATTAAGTCTCCATCAGGATGATTTTCTTCTCTTCTCCACAGACAACACAGACCAAGCAAGTACTGGGCGGAGTAGGCAGCAGCTGTGAGCGGCTTTAAACAGACAGAAAAGAAAGTCAGTGTTCGTGTAGAAAGTCTACCTTCAAATTCACAGATAGCGTGTATAAAGCCACTGTGTAATTGGGCCCTCTTCGAAAGGTCTCTGCTCAAATGCACACACACACACACTGGTGAAGTCTTGGAACAATAGCAGCACACCACATCAGACAGCTGAAATGTTCCAGTGGAAGAGAGTGGGGGAAATTTGGGAGGGGTGTAAGCCGCAGAGAGCACAAGACTCGAGAGGGCAGCAGACGAAGCGCTACATCAAGCTCTAAAAAGCAGCATAAACAACATTAAGCAGGGAGCTCCACAGCACAACCTAAGGGGACATGTTTCTTCATCAGGAACCCTGTTTCAGTGAGGGACGCCACCAGCACTGGCTCCCTGGATTTACCCGGCTGTGATGACAGGCAGCTGAACCACAGGATGGCCTAGTACAGCCAGCTGTATTTCTAAACTTCTTACTCAACAGACAAAGAGCCCCATCAATAATTACCAGTTACTGTATATACCATCAGTCATGACTGAACCACTGAGCATCGGCTCATCACCTGAACTGTAAATGCCTAAAATATGACCTGAAAGTCAGCCTCACATTAGTGATCACTGAGTCTTTGAAAGCTGCTATAGTCAAAGTAAATAGATGCCTATTAGTTCAGACACCTATCCAAAGCTTTGTTTTGTCACATGTGATCCATATATCAAGCCCTCCCATTCTGCCCTGACAGGCCCTGCTCTTTATTGGAAAGACGCTATAAAAGTCCCTGCTCCTGTGTAAACACGTCTCTAGACATGTTTACATGGAGGGGGGAGGGATAGAGAAAAGCCAAGAAGGACCAGAGGAAATACTACAGTGGAACAACTCGTCATCTTGGATGAAAATCGAACAAATGTATCTGTTGATGTGGGTTGTGATTTGTTCCATTGAGAAGGCATGAGTCTTATCATCTCTGAGTACTTATTTGTATTTTGGCACAAAAGAGAGATGGACAATTGAGACTGACCATATCAACACCTAGAAACTCACATTTAAGTATGCATACTTTAATCTAGGATTAGGACTTTTGAGGGATTTCCATGTTCGATTATTCATAACTTTATCAAACAATTAATCGATTAATTGATAAAGCATGACGTCACTTGCCCCAGTTCTGGAAACCCTCACCCTTGCCTTCAGCCACGGACTAATTTTAGAGTGGAGTTTTGGCATGTGAATCAAACTTTTTATGTCATTGCAAGCAATTTTAAGCCGTCTAAACATTCAATATTATAATTTCAAGCTTGTAGAGTGTTTTTACCTTATGTCTTTTAATGAAACAGCAGTGTCTGAAACTAACGATTATTTAGAAGGCTTGGATTTTTATTCAAATAAACTCTTAATTAATCGATCATTCATTACCATCCCTACTTTAATCACAACATAATTAGCTTTTGGGTGCAAAAAGTAAGATGTAATGTTAGATATTTAAAATGACAAAAAAAAACAAAAAACAAAAAAATCAAGCCAAGGGCCCATATCAATCATCATAGAGATGTTTTAATAAGTTGTGGGATTATTATATTCTAAATACACTGCAATAAGTTACTGATTTTATCTGACATTTACGTATGATGGTTACAGTAATATTTATATGGATTTTGCTTCCTCTTCTTGTCAGAAGACTAAGATGTGCTTTGGCGCTGACACTGTTTGTGTCTGGAACTCCAGTATGGCGGATATGACACCATTCTTTCACAAGAAATCCCATCAATGTGGAAAAAAAGTTTCCCTGGGCACTGTTAAAAAAGTCTGCTATAATACATGTTCAGATGTCTTGCAGTTCACTCAGTAGAACAGCCACAGAATAAAGTTCTCATTGTGTTCCTACTCATCTCAGCGAAAACCCTGTGGCTTAGGGTGGCGACGTCCTTAAAGAGGCCGTTTCCATTAGTAGAGGAATGCTTCACAGGACTGCCGTGGTCACACTCAGTGCCCTCTGTTTTCATTGGCCATCACCTTGTCCTTCTAGAGAGCCGAGTGGGCCTAAACTATGCTGGGAAGAAGTTCACCAAAAAAACATAACTTTGTCGCCAAAACCTTTCATTATGGGCAATATACTCAGGTCAGTTGGCAGGTTTGCTTTGGCACGTGGCATGAATTGCTCCTGTCTCCATTGCTGAGAGTAGGGTAAAGGGTGAGTCATCTGACCCCCAGACATTTTCCAGAGCTCAGTGGACCAGTTTGTGGTTTTTGCATCACATGCCTCCAAACGTGCCAGTGTCATGTTAACAAGGCTCTTCGTTTAAATGGGACCTATGTGATTTACTATCACCAAAAATGATATCTCATTTGACAACCATGAAGTGTGGCAAAACAGTTTGATTAAACTTTTAATAGTGACAGCTGATGTTAGCTTTTTCTGAGCAGGGTGAACTTTCATGACCTCAAAAAGAAATGTAAAAGATTTAGATGAAAATACTGAAGAGCTTTTGTTGTTATATTCTGGTACAGTAGTTTGTCAGACTTGCCTCCGGAAAGGCGTTGCATTCCGCCAAATAGAAAACCTAGTGACCAATCAGTGAACAGGCCAGGAGGGTAAAGAGCACAACTGTGGAGTTTGAGCATAAGCCAGCATAGCATGCATCACGATCAAACATTAGCGACTGATCGAAGGCAGCCTCAATAGTTTTAAAATTCAAATCCAGTGCCCACCAATGTAAGCTTTAGAACAAGCTCTGCTGGGACGACTCATGTTGCAATGATCTTTCATTCATGTACTCCAATCCAATCACTGGACTATGTTAGTCTATTATGCTCTACCTTTGTCGAGAGTTGTTGGGCGCTCTTACCACGATGGCGACAGGGCTGCGACGGTGCAAATCAACTAAGTGGCCCAGGAATAGCGGTCATTGAATCAGCTTTGCCATCGACTTTGGAACAGTTAGACTTGGCCTTTTCTTTGAAAGTTGAAGAGAAAGGGGCACCAAAGTCATTCCTGTTCTGCTGATGTTGCTCTGATTGGTCGAAGCGTATCCAGTTTGAAAGGCAACTACTGATTCTACTAAATCCTATATAAGGGAGTTTTTCCTTGCCCCTGGTGCTCTTGGGTGCTCCTGCTGTAAGGCGCCTTGAGACATTGCTTTGTATAAGGTGCTGTACAAATAAAATTGAATTGAACTGAATTGAATTGAATTGATTCATCCCCTAGGATTGAGCTTGGTCAAGGCCACACTACACATTTTGATGTTATAGTGTGGCATGTCAGGCTAGATCTGATTCTAATGTTTGTAAGCTATAAGGGTTAATGAGTTATTTATTATATTTATTTTTATATCATATTTATTATATGTTTAATTATCTATTTACCACAGACCTGAGGATTAAACATTGTGCAACTTGTTTTGGAAAATAACTGTACATTCCTTAATGACTTTTGTCCCCTAGAGACTTAGATTTACTTTAACCTGACTCTCACCAGATCCTTGTAGTTCCGCCATGCTCCACCAGAGGCGTTTCACTGAGCTCCACACAAGGATCTAGCCTGGCTAACACCAGCCTAAATCTCAAGTGAGATTTAGTCTGGGGACCACCTATATATTTTCTCGTACGGGAT
>JASCQY010000071.1:8374030-8389713 GCA_030264315.1 Sardinella tawilis | reverse complement strand
TACACAGATAGAGCGTTCTGATTGGTCAGTCCTAGGTCGAGACAGGCCAAGATTTGCCTTTACCGTGCGAGACTAGAGGCTAGATGGTCTAGATTTCTAGGCTACAATTATGCATTATGTCAGGGATAATTTGTTGTCCACTGGTCAGTCTCAAAACATTTTGTGCTGACAGGTGAACAGGGGTGACAGGGAGCACTCTGAATAGCTGTACTCAGCTCAGTACTCAGCTGTCTTTCATTTTTTTGTGTTAAAAGTATTTCTTTTTGCCTTTATTGTGACATGTCAGGTGTAGAGAGACAGGAAGTCAGTGGGAGACAGAGAGAGAGATGGGATCAGGAAATGGCCGCTAGTCAGATAGTATTGAGCTCAGGACATTCTGTGGCCCAAGTTTGAATGATATCAGCAAAATGCCTCTATATTCAATTGGATAGCGTAATAAAAAAATCCAATAACATAATTTACCATCAACAAGTTGACCATAAAGTTGTTTCATGGAGCTTCTCTGTGATCATTGTTAAGCCTGCCCAGAGACTCCACATGGGCCTAAACCTGACACAGCTAATGGGCAACATTGGCTGGCTCATGGCCTGATAAACTTAGCTAGGCTAGTGCCCCCATAGTACCTCCGCTCAATACATGTATGTACTCTATTGTAAGGTTTCAGGTTCCCCACCTTATGTTTTTAGCATCTAATAAGGGAACTGAGATTAAAAGTACTAACACTAATACTAGTACTAACAGCTTTAAAGGTATCAGAAAGTATCTACACACCAGGAAGTGCTTGTGTACTGTATGTCTATTGAGAGTAGCCAGAACCATTACACAAAGCCAGGGAAAGTCTGGTCGACCAGGCTAAGGAAGGCCTCCCTGATATGGCACATTATAGCATTAACAGGATTGACATTGAAAAGGAACATGTCTGCCACTGTGGTGAAATTGCATTGAGTGACCTCTGAGTGATTTTCTGTATTAGGGAGATGTTGGTGTTCCTGGATTCAAAGGTGATGCTGGACCTAAAGGCGAAATTGTAAGTCATACATGATTATTACATTTGCATACTTCAATGAAATCTAAAATAGCCTTATCGGTAAAATTTAACAGATTTTTTTGTTTATGATACCCCCCCCCCCAACACACACACACACACACACCACTACCACCACCATCAAATCTTGAATCGGACAGGGACCTCAAGGGGCCCAGGGACCCCTAGGCCCTCAGGGAGAGGAGGGGAAAAGAGGTGCCCGTGGAGACCCTGGATCAGTGGGTCCTGTTGGCGCTCCTGGTGAGAGAGTGAGTTCAATTGATGTTGTACACATTTCAATGATCATTACATTTCAGCAATCTAATATTTACATACATTAACCTCAATTTCTTCTATGGTAATGCATTCTTAACTAAATAAACCATTGAAATTGAACAATTGACTAACCGTTTATTTGTTGTTTATCTATTGCACCTGTTATTATTTGCATAGGGTGCTCCTGGAAACAGAGGATTCCCTGGGGCTGATGGATTACCTGGTCCTAAGGTAGACTCACCTGTAACATTTACCAGTGGATCAATGGAATTCTCTTTCTACGTAAAACGAATTGTAAAAAAATATAATTGTCTTTCATGCCTAGGGGGCACAAGGTGACCGTGGAGTATCAGGAATCCAGGGACCAAAGGGCTCCGGTGGTGACCCTGGACGCACAGGAGAGCCTGGCCTACCTGGAGCCAGGGTAATCATGACAATGCAGTCATCCTTCCAGCTAACATGCAGGGCCATGTTTTACTATGTTGAGTATTGCTGATACGCTGTACTGATAAGCAATGCCATACCTCTTTCGTAGGGTTTGACTGGAACACCAGGAGTCCAAGGTGCTGAGGGAAAGCCAGGGCCATTGGTAAGCTAAACATCTAATTCATTATACAGAACAATCTTGATGATTAGTATTCCATTAACAATAACAAAAAATTGTTTGTTTATCTATAGGGTCCACCAGGTGAGGACGGCCGCCCAGGGCCAGCTGGGTCTGTTGGAACCAGGGGTCCATCAGGATCGATGGGATTGCCCGGACCTAAAGGTTTTAGTGTAAGTTTACAGATTCAGGGTTATATCTTTCAAGTTCATGTGGTCGCCACATCTTAGGAAAATGTTTTGAAGTGCATTACTTTTGTACATTTGTTTTAACAAGTAAACCTGTCGTTATTCAGTCAGTTGTTGTGCAACCTAACAGGTTAATTTCAATGTATGTAGGGAGATCCAGGGAAGACAGGAGAACAGGGTTCTACAGGAGTTCCGGGCCAAAGAGTAAGTGTCACGTCCAGACATGCACCCCAACAGCCAATAGTCTCTCTCTGATGTTCTCTGAGGGAGTTACAACTATTGCTTCATTTCAGGGTCCTCCTGGTAAAGACGGCGAAGTAGGCCCAGCCGGTCCTGCAGGCCCTGCCGTAAGTTTTGGAGAATTCAAGAACAAACTCTATCCTTTGAAGTTAATCTGTATAATGAGCAGCAACATTTCAAACTGTTGTTTCATCAAAATCGTTGTTTTGATCAGGGATTATAGGTAACCACTAAGAACACATGACAGATTTTTGTCAGTGTTGTCATTGACCTATTTTGTTGCAGGGACCAGCGGGAGACAGAGGAGAGCAGGGACCTCCTGGCATGCATGGCTTCCAGGTCAGAGCTGCAGCTCATCCCTCACAATAAGGCTGATAAATAACTATGTGAACAGGTGTATCAAAAGAGATCTTCTGTATGTCTTATTTTTAGGGATTACCTGGACCTCCAGGCGCACCAGGAGAGCCAGGCAAACCAGGTGATCAGGTAAGGAATGGTCCAATAAAGTTTATTCAACTTTGTCAATTAGTTCAACACAAATAGCAATTACACTGAGAGCTATGTAAAGGTATGTTATTTTTCATAACCACAATATTAAATGTGATACACAGGGTGTCTCTGGAGAAATTGGACCTGTTGGTGCCCTTGGACCAAGAGTAAGTTTGATTACAAGAAAGTTACTTATGAAGATCCAAAATTGCTAAGTTTCTTTGAATTGTTTTCTCGCATTATTTTGACCCATGACGCTTATCTGTGCATTAGGGAGAACGTGGAACTCCTGGTGAGAGAGGCGATCCAGGTTCTCCTGGTTTGCAGGGACCCAAGGGTATTCCTGGAGCCCCAGGACCTGATGGACCAAAGGTACGTTCTGAACTGATGCTGGTGCTTTTTGGTTGTGACCACCCTAGTAAGTGTTGATTTGTCTTCACTAATGGAATAACGGAATAATAGTATTGATAACAAAATAATGAAGTGTGTCCTTTTCTCCACAGGGAAGCCCAGGACCAACAGGTGCTCTCGGTGACCTTGGACCACCAGGTCTCCAGGGCATGCCAGGAGAGAGGGGCATCTCTGGGCCACCTGGACCGAAAGGAGACAGAGTAGGGACTTGTACAGTTGGGCTACTAATGCCATGTGCCAATTCCCACCAGCAGAGCACAGAATTGTAAATATTTTTTCTTTGATTTTTGATTTCAGGGAGCTCTGGGTGAGAAGGGCTCAGAGGGAACAGCAGGAAATGATGGCGCAAGGGTGAGTTATTGCATTGTTTTGACATTGTTTTGTGTGGACAAAGGATTGATGAATCCTATTGTATCTTTTAAGGGCTGGATATACGTTGGATTCTCAACGTTTGGCTTCAATTTGGTGTACACATCTCAACTTGACATTCGGCACTTTGAAATTATTGAAAGATCTAACTAATGAATGCTGCACCCTCAAATTATTGTGGCAAAAAATTGTGGTAGCAAAATGTTTTCAGGGAAAACATGTTCAATAGCAAACGGGAAGGAAGGCGGCCGCTTTAACTACGGCACTGGGACAAGCAACCGCTGTGTTTACAAGACTTCAGCTGTGTGCCTTTGGATTCCATGTCTTCATCCAAATGGATTGTGCACAGTTGCTCATAAATGCTTATCTCATTGTGTCAGTGTGTGTGCTCAAGCTGTGAGAGGGGCATGTGATGGCACGTTTTCCCTGGGTCTCATATGTCTCTGCTTTATTCACTGGCAAATGCAGCCGAAACAATCCCTGACATGCTCTTGTTTATCCTGTGATGATAGGGACTTCCTGGACCTGTGGGCCCTCTAGGACCCGCTGGCCCTAGTGGTGAGAAGGTAAAGAACTTTTTTTGGCCATTTTTTTGTTTGTTTGTTTAGTTTTGTTGTTGATTTGTTGAACATTTTCTTTTGATGTCACATGGTTTGCAAGACTACTATGAGACTTTGTCTCCAGGATTGGAAACTTGTCTTTAGGACATAATCAGCAACACTTAAAATATACCATAACATGACATTTTGGAATTCTTTCTTAGGGAGAACCTGGTCCAAAAGGGCCACCTGGGCCACCAGGATCAAGAGCAATGCCTGTGAGTAAAATTATATTTAAAAACAATCCCAGAAACATCAACCCATTATTACCTCCGCCAAGGATGATATGTTTACAATCGCGTTTGTCTGTTTGTTTGTTGTTGGCAACATAACTCAAAAAGTACTGCACGGATTTGGATGAAATTTTCAAACAATGTTGGTATTGGGACAAACAATAGATGATTAAATTTTGGTGGTGATCGGTCACACCATCTGGAATTTGTATTGGGTAAATGACCCATATTGCCTTGGCGGAGGTTTGCGCTCTCCGAGTGCTTTTCTTGTTCGCAATATTCTCATTTTGCTCCAAACTCAATTATCCCTGCCTTTAGGGATCTCCGGGAGAACCTGGACC
Organism: Sardinella tawilis; assembly: GCA_030264315.1. Lineage (NCBI taxonomy): Eukaryota > Metazoa > Chordata > Actinopteri > Clupeiformes > Clupeidae > Sardinella > Sardinella tawilis. The sequence goes on along the minus strand of JASCQY010000071.1, from coordinate 8,384,939 downwards.
AACTGGTGCCGTTGGATTTGCCGGAACACCTGTGAGTTGACCCCCAGTTCACCAGGCCTAAATTCATAACCTTCATTATGTAATTTAATCATCTTAATAACCACTCCACCTTGTTGATTGCTCCTGTGATCTGCACAGGGTCCTGATGGTCAGCCAGGAGTGAAAGGAGAGCCTGGAGAACCAGGTCAGAAGGGAGACGCTGGGTCACCAGGGCCCCCAGGATTGGCAGGCGGTCACGGTGCTCCAGTAAGTGCACAGTTTGCATTTTGCCTCCGTCAGTAGTCTGTTTTACATGAAGCTGCAGACTGATTGATTGATTTGATTGTTTTTTAGGGTCCTGTAGGCGTTGCTGGACCAAAGGGTGGCAGAGGGACACAGGGAGCACCTGTACGTGTTTATGGTTTTGGTTTGGTGTTGGTTCATTTGTACCCAAAAATAGTCCAGATAAAGAGAGGAATTTAACCCAACAGCTGACTTCATATGTGTCTTTTTTTTAATCTCAGGGCCCAACTGGTTTCCCTGGTTCTGCTGGACGTGTTGGCCCACCAGGTCCTCCTGTGAGTAATCCATTCCATCAATATTCATTGCTTTATTATAGGATAAGTTATGATGGAAATTGACTGGGTACTTGAGCAAGAGCCCCTTACAGTTGGTTGTAAATCCGGAGGACTTGGGCAGTGTTGGGCACTCCCTTGTTTGGGGTCCACTGGGTAGCTCTGTAAAAAGTGATGATGGGGCACTGTGGCTCAGTGGGCTGGAGCGCTGTACCATGAATCCGGGGACCCGGGTTCGAGTCCGACCCGAGGTTATTTCCCGATCCCTCCCCCTCTCTCTCTCCCCACTCATTTCCTGTCAGTCTCTATTGTCCTATCTGAAGTCTACAAAAAGCCCAAAAATATCTGTTAAAAAAAAGTGATTATGAGTGGAGGATAAGAGGAAAGGGGTAGGGGAATATCACTATCTCATCTCATAATAAAGAAAAATTAAGTAATTTGTTTTCCTTTTTGTAATTGTTAGGGTGCTCTTGGACCAGCTGGACCTATTGGTCTTCCTGGAAAAGAAGGACCTCGGGGTCTACGGGGAGATCACGGACCTCAAGGACGTCAGGGTGAAAGAGGCCCTGCTGGTCCCCACGGTAGCCCAGGAGACAAAGGAGACGGTGGAGAGGATGGCCCCACGGTAAATATCCCATCCCCCTTAGAAAGAATGAAACAAGAGCATTGTAAATGGAGCCAGAATGTCAAGGATATACAGTACTGTGATATGCAGCATGCTAAACAATAGTAAATCTTTCTCACTTTCAGGGCCCTGATGGACCACCAGGTCCAGCTGGCACAACGGGACAAAGGGGAATTGTGGGTCTTCCTGGTCAAAGAGGAGAACGTGGAATGCCAGGGCTTCCAGGTCCAGCGGTATGGATCAAATTCAAGACCTAATAGTTAGACCTCAAATCTCAAACATGTTGCTTAACTCAACGACTTGCAATTATGCTACCGAAGTATGCTGCTTGACTGAACTGCTGGCTTGATGTGTTTCCAGGGTCCTCCAGGAAAACAGGGAAATCCTGGTGCCCAGGGTGATAAAGGTCCTCCTGGGCCAGTCGGTGTGCCAGGTGCTAACGGACCCCGTGGAGATGCTGGACCTCAAGTAGGTTCACACGAGAATTTCACACTCTGTTAAACTCAATCTGTTCATAACATCTTGAAATTTAAGATTCAAGGTTGACATTGTTTCAAGTGTCCCTTGGTGCCCTCATCACTACACAAATTTGCATTAGCTACTTCATTAGTGTAATGTGTTTTTCAGATGATTATTGCAATCATCCTGGTATGACGTGTTATATTACGTGTTATTGAACCTTATTCTTGTGCTGATGTTACTGTACCCCTCATCTCAACAAAGAGCATCAAAGTCTACAGGTAAAAATTAAAACATGAATCCAGAACATTCTAAAACATTAGTAACCCATCTATGTTAACAGGGTGTCCCTGGTTCTGATGGCCCACCAGGCAAGGATGGCATGCTCGGCCTCAGGGTAAGATTACTGTCTTGTCTCAGAGCATCTTATTTCACCACATTGGGATTGGTACCCCCTCAATCAACTATCATCTTCATTGTGTCTTTTTCCCTCTTCCCCTTTCCTTCCTTCCTTCATTCATTCCTTCTTCTCCTTCTTCATTCTCTTCCTTCCCTCCGTCCTCAAACCTGTCCTGACCTACAGGGAGACAGAGGAGATTTTGGCCCAGAGGGTCTGACTGGGGCCCGGGGAGCTCCAGGTCCTCCTGGCCCCGTCGGTGCAACTGGTGGTGCTGGCAAGAGAGGAGAACCAGTATGTGTGCTTTACTCAATTTTATACACATTGTCACTGATGACTGACTGAGTGATAATTAGTTGTTTATCCTACCGTGTTCAAGATGGTTCTTGGTACTTGCTGGAATAGACTTGGTAGATACTCATGTGTTTGTGTGTGTATGTGTGTCTGTGTGTGTGTGTGTGTTTGTTCATAAAAGCTATACAATTCTTGATATCTGTATTTTCCTTCAACAGGGCTCCAGAGGTCCCGTGGGTCCTCCTGGTTCAGCTGGAAAGAGAGGCCTCACAGTAAGATCTTACACATCATATTGTCATTGATTGATTGCCATGATTAGTTGAGTTGACATTATGTCATAGAGGATGAAGTAAAGCATAGACAGATATTCATAAGCACTGCCTTACAGGGACCACAAGGACCCAGGGGAGATAAAGGAGACCTTGGTGACCATGGAGAGAGGGGTCAGAAAGGTCACAGAGGCTTCACTGGTTTACAAGGACTTCCAGGACCACCGGTATGGTTAATAATCTTACTGTCATAACCCTCAAGTGTTTGTTGGTACATTAATGTCTTGAGTCAAATTCTGCATGCATTTTGAATATCTGTCCCTCTTTTCTCTCAAGGGCTCAACTGGAGATCAGGGAGCGCCAGGCATTTTCGGTCCAAATGGTCAAAGAGTAAGTACATATTAAGATTATTAGGATTGGTGGGGATCTCTGATCCCCAAATTATAGAATATCTTGACGCACAGAAACAAGAAAAACAATACAAAGGAACACATTTACCACCCTAGGGACCTCCTGGGCCAGTGGGTCCTCCTGGGAAAGAAGGTTACTCTGGGCAGCCTGGACCTATGGGACCTCCAGGAACTCGTGGACTGAGTGGTGAAATTGGACCAGAGGTGAGTTATCTTAGAACATTAGAAGGGTTCAAATATAGCCTTGCGCCTTGCACATAGCCTTGATTACTTGATGTACTGTATACAAGCTAAATGTCAGTGCAATGTAGTTAATTGCCTTGATTTAATCCATCACCACCAGGGCCCTCCTGGAGATCCTGGTCCCCCTGGTCCTCCTGGACCCCCTGGCCGTCCAACTGCAGCTATGGATGATTTGTTCGGTGGTGGCGACTATGGGCCACCGCCGCCTCCAGAGTTCAGTGAAGACGAGGCCCTGCCTAACAGCAATGCCACTGAGATAATGCACGCTGACCCCAGCGTCCAGGCCACTCTGAAGGCCCTCAGCAGCCAGATTGACAGCATGCGCAGCCCTGACGGCAGCAAGAAGCACCCAGCCAGAACATGCGAGGACCTCAGGCAGTGCTACCCCTTGAAAAAGAGTGGTCAGTTAAATTGTCTTGTGATAGTAGCTATTGTTCTCATCTTGATATTTATGATGATGTGATGGTGTTGTTGCATTCATTAATTGTAGGAGTTACGTTCACGTTGGAGTCTCTACATTGATATTGGAGTTAATCTTTCAAGGTCTAGTGTCAGAGGTATTCATTTCTGTACCCACAATGGGAATTTGGTCATCTTTCCAGGTGAATACTGGGTGGATCCAAACCAGGGAAGTGCAGAGGATGCCATCAAAGTGCACTGCAACATGGACACGGGTGAGACGTGCATATCCGCTAATCCAGCAAGCATACCTCGCAAGACCTGGTGGAGCTCCCCCTCGACTAAGCCTGTGTGGTTTGGCACCAACATGAATGGTGGAGTTCAAGTAAGTACACAGGTGTTGGTTTAGAGATGAATTAAAGGCTTATGGGCTTGGTTAGTCAACTTGTGGTAACCTTGTTTATGGTAGGACGAGCCTTAGAATGATGTCAGTCTGATTAAAGAGAAGTGTACAGTATTTCAAATTAATTTTAACCAATGAAAGTGTCTGTCTTACATGGCAGAACAATCCATTGGCTTGGATATGACAGTCTCTTTGTCTAGACTAAATACCAATAATGATCTACTGTATGTACAAGGATGGGCAATAAAATCAGCAGGAAAACTGTGCGGCTGCAAGATTTCTTTCCAACGGAATCATAGCTCGTATTTTTAAAATACACATTTCAAAATAATCAGTCATAATTCTGTTTTTTAGTTCACCTATGGGAACAAAGATCAGCCAGCCAACTCTGCAACGGTACAGATGACGTTCATCCGTCTCCTCTCCAAAGAAGCTTCCCAAACCATCACATACCACTGCAAAAACACTGTGGGCTTCAAAGATAAGACAGGAAATCTAAAGAAAGCAGTCATCCTCAAGGCAGCCAATGATCTAGAACTCAAGGCAGAGGGAAATAACCGCTTCAGATATACTGTTGTAGAGGATACCTGCTCAGTAAGTTAACTGCCGCACACACATTTTGAATCACATTTTGACTGTAAAGGGGGCATGTCACCACTTACACTGTACTTACGCATGATGTGTGAAACATTTAGATAATATATTTATATACACAAGACAAAGACAAAGAAGCAATGTTCCATCAACAAGCAGTACTGTATGTATGTGGAAACTTCCAGGTGTGATTGTGTACATACTGTTATCCTGACAATATTTAGCCTCAACCCACACAAGTGTGAAAGCAGTTTACGGTCACATGATGTCCCTGCTACTAATCTATGATTGACATGAAACCACTGTCTTTTCTTTTGCAGCAAGCCAATGGCAACTGGGGCAAGACAGTTTTTGAGTACAGGACACAGAAAACAGCAAGACTTCCCATTGTGGACGTGGCCCCTGTGGACATTGGTGGTTCAAACCAGGAGTTTGGCATTGACATTGGGCCAGTTTGCTTCTTGTAATAAATCAGAGGAGAGTGGGATGTAGAGAGGAGAACCCTGAGACTCTTGAACTGACTGCTGACTCGATCAGCCTTGTACATACCGTACAATGGACTACTCTGACCCTGTTGCAAGATATTTATTGTCCCTTTCTAATCATTTAGGGAAAAAAAAACAACAGCAGTAATTTCAAGCCCACTGTAAGTCATTCTTTCTTTTTTCCTAATCGGGAGAAAATCACTCATGGAAATCTCTGCAACACCATTTGCATTGATTACTGTGAAATTGAACCAAAAATAAAACTCATACATTAACATTATTTTCTTTACCAAATAATTTGCAGACAAATGTTTTTATTCAGTCAATACCTGCTGTTAGTCAACCATGAGTTCAGTTGCTTCATCTGACACAAGTGTCACTGGACATCATTAGTATCCTTTTCAAAACGATACTCCTTAGCTTATTTTTGTCGTGCATTTTTGTTAAAAGTTTACTTTTTTTTACAACAAAGAAATGGTGCTAAATGGAAACCTGTTTTAGTTATTCCTCTAAGAAAGAATGTTTGATAATGATAATGCTGATTGAATTGCCACCTGTAACCAATTAAAGTACCTTCACTTTGTAATGATTATGACATCCATCTGAGAATTAAAGACAAGACAGTGGATTGGTATGGATGTAAGCTACCTCGTCTCTATGTACTGGGATCGATCAGTTCTTCATGCAACTGCAGGGAGAACATCCAGCGATCACACAGAACAGGGTTGTGGACAATGGAATAAAGATCTTACATTCACTGATGGAACAACCAAATTAGTGCCTAAAGAAAGGTGTGTGTTTGGGTGACTTTATATTGGACATATTAACATTGGTATGCTTCTCAGTTAAGCAAGGTATTTGCTATTGGGTTGTGTTATATTCTTATGCATGTAGCTATAGGCGCTTTAATCAGCTTTGCAGACGCTTCTAACCATCTTCCCCCCCTAAACAACCTCTCAGCCATCGCAAACAATGGCTGTAACGGCAAGGCCTTCATGTATTTTTTTGCTATGCAACAAATTAAACATATGCTTGTGTATCTCAGCTCTTTCTGTGAAATCAATTGAGAATATTTAATTAACATTTTTTCTGACTATTTTTCGTTAGATTTTCTACATAAAAATTAACATCACAATTTAAATGACTCAGTGTTCATTTAAACTTGGGTGATGATTTTCTTTTAAAAACATGGAAATGACATAGATAATATATTCCCTATAAGATTTAAAATATTCTTCATTATACTGGTAAATATGTTGTATGTGGTTAGCTCTGCTGATCTGTGTATGGACCTGTGCAATATATTTTAGTATTAGGAAGATGTGTCTTTTTCAGTTGTTTGAACTGTACTGCAATGTATAGCCTACCTCTACTGAAAGGGAATGACCATGTCTGACTAATTGTGTTTTGTACAATAACTTATTTGAGTTAGGTGCTGATGGTGTTTCATAATTATTTAGATTAGTAGCTATAGGTAAGCAATTATAAACATTCTCACTTACAGATATGCCTTTGACCAATAAGATATGATTAACACTATGCTACAACTGGATGGCTGAGTCTTGATAACTTGTACTCTTCAAGGCTGTGAGTGAGAGAAGGAGCCTGCAGAACCAGTGGAAATGCACTTTGTGGGAAAGACGTGTTGGACTACTGAACATGCGTCTTACCCAGCCAAGAGTTCTGCACTTGTGAATTGGGATGGCACAGCATGAGGAAACTGCGGCAACCAGGAAACCCTTACTCTGCATGTGGTGTCTCAGCTATAGGCTACAAAGAATGACTTCAGGGGTATAACCCTAAACTAACTAGGCACATATCATTGACATTAAGTTTATCTGCTGTGTACTAGATAGTCTTTGTACATTCCTCATATCATTTTAGGGTAGATGAATAAAACCTGTATTTTGATAATAGTGTGTTTATATTCAAGGTTAATCGAAGACTAAATGGTTCAGTATCATTCATCATGTGAATATCATATAGGAAAGCTCCAGGTAGCTGCCACTCCTAGGAACATAAACAATGAAAAGTGGAGAGTGCGTAGCAATGCAGTATTACAGCTTCCCAATCCATGTCTATGTACTGCAGTTTGATTTCAATAAATAACATGTACTGTACAAAACACATGGCTTTATATTTCATCACTGAGCATTTGACCACGGATAACATGACTGGCCTGTGTCCATCCTGGTGAAATCCTGCCTCTCCCTTAGCAGAACAAAAATTATAATTTGGAGAGGTGTCCATACAATAGCAACAAAAGGCTACATTATGTAATAACAAACCATAGAACAAAAAATGAATTCAAAAGCAGTTGTTTATCATGACGTGATATTTAATGACTACAGGGGCAACGTTTAAATATTGCAAATTAAATGTAAACATGTAAACATATATGTGATAACAAGTAAATATACTGACAAAGGATTTCAAAAGTGCTTCCTTGTGCAAGTGGGTACTAAAACATAGTAAGGAATGAATTTCTGCTACTCGCGCATTTATTTATTTATTTTTTCAAAGGTACATATTAGGCTAGATGGAATAAGAATACAAACAGATGGTTAAATGGTTAAAATATCTCAATGAATTTGTTTTAGTCATTAAAATATGTTAAATTGTACAGATTGTTAAACATGTTGAAGCTCAGTTTGGCATTCCAGTAATATGTCAATAGCTACCCAATGATGCATCATACTTCATTCCCATTAATGTATGGGAAAACAACGCCCTCTAATGATGCCTTTGTAAACTTCATAATACAATTTCATGTCAATACTGCTTGTCTCAAACCCTACCAACTGTACTTTTGCCACAGAATACACTGTAAGGAACTGTATGTATACTGCAATGTATACTTCAATACGGGAACTCACGTGTAAACATAAAAAAAAATTAAAAATCTGTACTCCCTTGCTTTATTGTGTGTCTGTACTGTAGATGTTAGTGCTGGCCTGCTCTCTGTCCTAGGCTACAGGGCTGCAGCCTTAGCTGAGGAGTCATCATAGTGCCTCCATGCGACTTTTCCAGATTTCATAGATGTTGCAATATATTGCATTCATGAATTCCTACAATGGTTTTGCATGGCAATCACAAGCCGTCAGGTACAAGGTAAACTGCCAATGTATGTGTGCAAAATGAGTTTTTGAAAAACAGTAGGCCACAAGCTAGATAGGCTTATTTTATATCCTGTATTCTGTTAAATCTGTTTTCCCTCAAGGGCACGGCCTGAAATGCATCACCTGCCCACAAATAAACCTGTATTGTATGGAGATTAGTGAACCAATCAAACACCAACGCATTTTGGCCAATAAAATTAAGGCAATGCTGATAAACAACTTGCATCTTCTACAGTATTAAACCATTAATTGATACTGATCCCATCTTTTTCAATATAATACACAACACACAGTCTTATATTTATTATAGATGAATTGACAGGTAGCCTACATACAGTAGGCTACATTTTAGCCCATCCCTTTAAGTAAACAGTTTAAATAGCAAACTTCATATTTTAGATGAGATTTTACATGTATTGAGACATGTCCAAACTACAGTATTTCAGTGGGGTTGTACTGTGTGCCTTTCTAACTTGCGGCCAACAACCAAGGCTTAAAATATGATCAAAGCTGGAAATATGATAAAATGTAATTGGGTATTATGTTCAATGTGACATGACATGAAAATGTAGATATTAAGCTTTCTGATACAGCATGTACCATTGGACATACTATTTACATCCTTCAATGCCTGTACAAGGGGTGTCAAAACTACTCTATCCTTTTTTAATAATTGTTATAAAAATAGTGTTTTAACTTATCAGACTTAAAATGTAGGTTTGACTGTAGTTCATTCTTTTTTTGAATATTCATTTTTTTTGTAAACCAATTCTAATGCAAAGACATACAAATCTCAAGTTGAGAACATTGACATCTTGACTGCAGATTCAATTTTGGCACTTATTTAATAGAAACAGGAAACAGTATTTCACAAAAAGAGTCCTCTTGGCATCAGCACCGACCGTCCAGTGGGTCTAAGGAAAAGACGGTGCCCTCTAGAGTTAGTCCCATTTTGAACCCCTCCTAAAAACAAAGCAAAAACATATTTAGATATTAATGAGCTCTTCACAGTTTGAAAAGCAACATAGAAATTTAAATAAACTGATACAAGAATTCAAATACATTTTTTTGCTAGGACATCTGGTTTTTCAATAAAGTGAGTTTACTGATGCAGGTTATGCTTTAGTGACTAGTATCTCACAGTTCCACGTCCTGCATGGAATAAATGATTGAAATACAACTTTGACTCTTTTTTCACATATTCCTTGAAGTTTTTGTGTACAGGAACAATCCCATTTTTGTCGAGCAGACTTGAACAACTAGAGGCCCTAGCCAGGCGCTAGAAAAAAGTGAAGCACAGATACAAACCATCTCTGACGCTGCCAGGAGAGGCAAAGGAGAAAACAGAAAAGAGTTCAGAGAGGAACAAAATGGTTACAAAGATGATAAATTAAACAAATATCATTTTTCAATATTTTCAATATTAATAATCCCTCCTGAAAAAAAGCTAAAACCCTAAACTCTATTTTTTGCTGGTAGCTGTCTTCAGCTGGTCAATGTCGGTCTTGATGGTTTAATATCCTTCGGGATTAATAAAGCATCTATCTATCTATCTATCTATCTATCTATCTATCTATCTATCTATCTATCTATCTAGTGCTAACAAACCAGTGAGAAAAAAAGGATATGCTTTTTTAGATTTAGGGATATATTTTTATTCAGTAGTAAACAGGAATCAGTTGGTTCAAGCATTTTCCATTTCCATGACAAGTTTTTCTGAGGTGCTACCTAAGCATTGGAAACAAAAACAAAATTCAACAGAAACTACTGAAAAAGGTTAAAAGAATGAGAGAAAGAGGAACACAGTTTTTGGTTGCATGCAGTCAGGGTGACACATGCAGAGCAGAGACAGTCAGCTTCATCAAGTAATATCACTGCCAAATGATATAGAGCGCTAATGGAATTTCTCTGGCTAACGCACTCACTGTGAGGAGAAATGTCATTATCACCACAGCACTCCAGTGCTAGCCAGCTACTCCCTCAATTACACACCACCTAACTTTGCCAGCCAGATTACTGACTGAGCTCCAGTGTCACACATACATACACACACACACACACACACACACACACACACACACACACACATGCACGGGGGCCCACACACGCACACGCACACACACACGTACACGCTTGCACACATGGGGACACCAGAGAGACACAGACATACAAACACACACATACAGACACACACATACAAATGCACAGACACACACACACACACACATGCACACACATGCACGCAGACACATGGAACACCAGACAGACACAGACATGCAAACACACACACACACACACACACACACACACACACACAAATGCACAGACAAACACACACACACACATGGGGACACCAGACAGACACACACACACACACACACATACACACACACAAACACACTTATGCATGCAAGGCTGAGCTGGGTGAGCGGTCTGTGGGTATGATTGATAGACATTGGAGTGACGGGTGGAGTGTGTGTGTGTATGTGTCAGTGTGTGTGTGTGTGTGTGTGTGTAAGTGTGTGTGTGTGTGTGTGTGTGTGTAAGTGTGTGAGTGTGTGTGTGTGTGTGTGTGTGTGTGTGTGTGTGTGTATGTGCGTTCACGACAACAATCACCTATAAGACAAGTCTGCATCAAAGAAAGATAGTAAGCAACAG